>PVHX01008574.1:0-82541 GCA_004024805.1 Geosciurus inauris | reverse complement strand
AGGGAGGGAAACGTAAAGACAAAAAAAGAGGACTGACAATATACTAAAGAACAGTAGAAAATACTGTCCAGTGCAGGTTCCAAGTGATCTGGGAAGTCATAGGTATAAATATAAGACAGCACTTAGGGAAGGTAACAAGATAGATGTTAATACTGCATTTTCACATTTAAAATGGCATAGTATTTAAATGAAAAGTACTTCCAGCAATGCACAACTAGCAGGATTCCAGATGTCATCCTACCACCAACTCACTGGATGACCATGAACAACTCACTTAGCTTTCCTGGATGACTTCTCTGACTTACAAATGAAGCCACTTAGCTTGCAGTAGGCAGCAGGCAGGATGCTAGACCTGATCAAGTGTTTTCTCAGGATTCTTTCAGTTCTAGCATTCATGATGCTCTCAGATACATGAAGACAAACAAAACGGGATGAGCAACACTATATTAAAGAGAGCTAGTAATAGCTGTTTTAGTTCGTTTTTGTGTGGCTGTGATCAAAATACCTAACACTCCCCACACCCTGTCACTTCCAGATTTCTGGGAAATCTATAAATCTTCAAGTTACTATAAATTCACCCACTTATGAAAATTACCTTGTACACTGTTAATTGGTCCACCAATAAATAGATAACAAAGACAATATTTTAAGGAACCTATAATTTATGGGATTTTCCAGCATTATGTGTTGTTCAGATAATCAGCTTAAGGATCCTGACAACAACCAGATCACCATCAACTGTCTTGTGATGACCAAACTGATGTCATCTCTACCTACCTTCCCCTACCCACCGATCACAAAATTTTCTTTAAAAGAGGAGCCAACAACCCCTCAAACAGGTCTCTCAGTCTTGAGATGGCCCACATTCTCCCTTGAATGTATATTCCATGCTTTCCTAAATAAATCTGTGCCTCTACAGATATGTGCCGATTTTTTTGTGTATGTGTGTCCTGTACATTTTAGGGCATCACTTGTCCTGAGTCTAGTTACTCCTTCTCTGGGAATTCCTGGGGACCCTCTTCTGGTGACATCTCTTCTCCTATGACAAAACCTTTAGTCCACACAGAGTAGACTCCAAGAAAAAAAAGATGATGATGCAGAAGAGGAAAATAAGTTGGTATTCCAGCTATTTAATAAAATAGTACTTTAGCCTCAGTCTGTGTTTTCATGTATCATTACTACATTAATTCAACAAAAGTGATAGAGAACCTGAATATGTAAGAAACTGATTTTTTCTGTTACTGTAAAATAGCAAATGAAAATTTCCCAATTTTGAATGATCTTTGGATTGCAAGGAAAAGACTACCACTGAAACAAATTTCAGATCCCAGCTGTGGCTAAAGTGAAATATTCTTTAAAGATGTCAATAGAGTGTAACAGCAAAACAGGAATGATTAGGAACTTTGAAAACTTAACACAGCTATACTTTTAAACTTAATATCACATTAATTGATTCAGAAACAACACAGCAAACAGTTCCTCAGTTTAGGATAAGGAGTGACACATTTTGTTCATAAGCAGAAAATCAAATAAGATTCTTTTAAAATTCAAGATTGCTTGCCAGAAACAGTGAATGTAATAAGGCTATTAAAAACTGATTTCTGATGTTACTAAAGCAGCAATAGGAGTGTGACTTCATATGTGCGCAGTGTTTTATGATTTCCAGTACAGGTGCTAATAATTAGCACTATAAAGGAAACCCTTCCTCAGAGAGGGTATGGTTCTTTTTAACAAGCAGTTTCCTCCTTGCCTCCCCCTCTTTTCTGAATGCTTAAAGGTTAACAGTACTTAAAATGTCAAATATCTACATGCTTAAAAATATATTTTTACAATTATCTTATTACAGTTTATTTGGATTGTTTTGCCAAATTAAAGACTAAATTTCAATATCTTCTCATGTTACCAAAGAAACAATCTGTAACACTTTTACAAGTTGCACTTTTTAAAATCTGTAAGAACTGAAACCTGAACCAATATTGGAAACCTCCTTTTTAAGAAATGAGTGAATAAAGGGGGGGAAAAATTGCCCCTGCAAATTTACAACTAAGCCAGTGCCATTAGCTTGAGACCGTAAATCTTATGTTAATTATTTTAAGAGGGTATACACACTGAGGAAGAGTAAATGTCTTTTTCATTCATAAATCCCATTTAAATTACACGGTATTTCTAATACCTATTCAAGTGTTCAGACAGGAACTTTCTGGATTTTCCTATACATAGACATGGACAGCCAAGAGCTATTACGTGTTGTCTTTTACTTCCTAAGAATTTCAGCCTAAAAAGGCCATCTCCTTCCCCTTAGTCAAGGATGTCCATTCATATTCCTATTGAAGACATTTACACCCAACTAAACATCAAGGGATAATTGTTTGTGTGAAATGACATTGATAAAGGCTGATAACAGCCCTATCAAAATCGTGATGCTTATACTACAGTCATGCAGCAACATCAGTGTTCATAGCTAAGTTACGGAACCAACCTAGGTGCTCTTCAACAGATGAATGGATATAGAAAGTGTGGTATATGTACACAATGGAGTATTATTCTTTATTACTAAAAAGAACAATGACTTTATAAAAAAATTCAAGTCTGAAAAAAAAGGTCTAATGTTTTCTGATATGATGAAGCTAATCCAAATAAGGGTGGGGGGGGGTCAGAAAAAATAGAAGATCAGTAGGGTAGACAAAGGGGAAGGGAGGAAGGATGGGATAAGAAAAGACAGTGGAATGAATCTGACCTAATTTCCTATGTACATATATGAATATATCACAGTGAATCTCACCATCATGTACATCCATAAGAAATTTTAAAAATTAAGTAAATAGAGCTATAGAAGGAAAGGAATGGGGAGGGAAAGGGGAAGTACTGGAGACTGAATGAGAACAAATTATATTCCATGATTTTCTAATTATGTCAAAATAATGGATGAAACTGGAGTCTATCATGCTAAGCAAAATAAGCCAATTCCAAAAAAATCAAAGATCAAATGGTCTCAGATATGCAGATGCTAACTCACAATAGGCAGTGGCAGGGGTAGGGGACGTTCACTGGATTGGACAGTGGGGAGTGAAGTGGAAAAGAGGAGGGATGGCAATGGAAAAGACAGTAGAATGAACTGGACATAACTTTCCTATGTTCATATATGAATACACAACCACTAACTCCACATCATGTACAACCACAAAAATGAGAAGTTGTACTCCATGTATGTATGTGAAAATACATTCTACTGTCATGTATAACTAAAAAAAAATTTTTTTAAAATAGTGTTGCTAAAATACAGCTTTTGTACAACCTCTCAAGACCTAATACCTTTGTTTTGTAGAGAATGACATTAAGATTTCTTCATTTAGTAAATATGGCTCCACTGTCAATGCACAGGGTGCCTTTCTAGAATATGCTCTTACTCCTTTAAGCACCTGTGTCAGCTTTCAGTCTCTTCCCCCAGTGAAGCTATCTGAATTTCTGTTCATTGGCGTCTTTTTTCTTAAAGGCCTTACACCCTCAGAATATAGGTAGCCTGACAGAGTTATACTGCATGTTGTTCTTCGCTATCCATCTCAAATCTCTGGGCCTCTGAGAAAATTTCTTAATCATACCATCCTACAACTTTGATAGCAAATTATCTGTTGATTTTGCCTCAGCATCAGTTCACCTTTCTGGTAGCATATTTCAGAGTCTCAATTATAAGATTTGAGTGTGATTTTAGATAAAACTACAAAAATTCTCACTGAAACTGTAAAATAGCAAATAACTAAAAATTGGGGCAAGTTATAAGATGCTATATTACTGCTTTTAAAAATGGACATAATCAAATTTATAGAACTGATTTTAATTATTTGTAGATTTCATATTTGTAAGTTTACCTACTTGATAAATTTACTTGTTAAGCCCAAAATCAATGCTTGCAATGCTGTTCTAGATAAGCGGGGGGTGGGGGGGTGGGGGAGGTTTAGGAGGGGGGTTGAATTGACTGACATGCACATTCCCAACTGGGGTCAAACAAAGCAACACAACTGCCGCCTTGTTTTGTTTGTGCCTTCTTCTTTGCTTCTGCCTTTTTTGTTTTTGCCTTCTTGCTCTCATACTGTAAACAAGTGTCCTTTTAATGATATATTTAGTGCCACATTTTTTGCAATGTTGTGCTCTTGGTTGGTGATTTGCTATTTAACATGGCCTCCATACATAGTGCTGAAATGTTGTCTAGTGTCCTTAAGGACAAGAAGACTATGATATACCTTAAGGAGAAAGTATATGTCTCAGAGAAGCTTTAATCAGGTATGATTTATAGAGGTTCTTTAAATTCAGTGTTAATGAATTAATGATAGATATTAAATAAGGTATCTTTAAACAGAAATACACAAAACAGTTACATATAGGTAGGTCTGACAAAAGTATTACAATCAGGCTCTATTTCCTCTATACACATTTTTTGATTCAGTACTTTTTGATTTAGTATTCACTGGAACTTTTAAGGACATAATTACCATGAAAAATGAAAATCAATTATATGTCCATATGATGAAATATATACATTCATTAAAAAAGGATGACGTAGGCTGAGCATGGTGGTGTACATGTGGTATAATCCCTGTAAATCAGCAGGAGCACAAGTTTCGAGTTCTGCCTAGGCAATTTAGAACCTGTCTTAAAAAAGGCAGGGGATATAGCTCAGTGGTAAAACACTTGCAAAAACAGCATTGGATATACTCTACAATACAAATACATACACAAATATATACATACATACATAAAACTTGTAGGCAGAATGATTCTATTCTTTTGAGATACATTGTAATTTTTAAGAAAAATTTTTTTTAGTTGTAGATGGATGCTAATCTTTATTTTATTGATTTATTTTTATGTAGTGCTGAGGATCGAACCCAGTGACTCACACATGCAAGGCGAGCACTCTACCACTGAGCTATAGCACCAGCCCGATACATTGTAATTTGATGAGTGTAGAGAAAAGTGTCTAGGATGATATTCATGAAAATACTAAATGTAATAAAGTATTAATAGAAGGTAATATGACTTCTAGGTGATTTTTTATTTTTAGTTGTTGATGGTTCATTTATTTACTTCTACGTGGTGCTGAGAATCGAACCCAGTGACTCATGCATGCAAGGCAAGCACTTTACAACTGAGCTACCGTCCTGGCCCTTCTAGGTGATTTTTTACGTTTGATCTCAGATTTATATCTTCAAAAGTTTAAAAGAAAATCATCTCCAAAAGAATTTGACTCAAGTACAGCCCTTGCCTTTAAGTCCTTCCATCTGTCCACACATACATTCATGTATCCATTTAATTATTCTTCCATTAACAAAGATTTTTCTATACATATGATCTTAATGAAAACTTTGGTTGCCTTTAAAAAAAATTTTTTTAATGGCTCAATTTAAGAATTTTACATAAATAGGAAAGAGAATGGGTCTTACTATTTTGTAAATATTTTCCTGCAAATGTTCTTCTTGCATTACTGATAAGAGAAAAACATCCAAATAACTGCTTTTCAATCTGGTGAAATTTCGTACAAATTTCTTTTTATTTTTTTGTAGTTCTGGGGATCAGAAATGCTTTGCCACCAAGCTATCTTGAAACAGGGTCTTGCTAAATTGTCCAGACTGTCCTCCAACTTTGCCTCTGGCCTTGGCCTTGAGTGGCTGGGATTACTATTCTATATAATCTCTGTTCTAGAATTCCTGCTCCCCAAATAAACCAAAGCCATAATGATACATCCTGTGCACAGCTGCCAGAATAATATTTCTAAGGTATAGCACAGAGCAAATCATTCCTTGCTCAAATATATAATGGCTCTTTTGCCTTTAGAATAAAATCCAAACCCTTTAGCAAGATAATCAAAATCTTCCATTATTTGGTCCCAATCTACATGTCTAGCTTACTGCCTACAATTCAAACATCTGACTTTATAAAAAGTGCCAACTTAAAAATAATTAAAAACAAAAGTCAAGATTTAAATTATGGGCATGCAAGATGAGATTGAGAATAATTTTATTCTTTTGTTTAAAAAAAACGGGGGTGGGGGGGAGTGGGCTGTATGCAGCAGGCACAATGGTGCATGCATGTAACCCCAGTGGCTCAGGTAGCTAAGGCAGGAGGATCACAAGTTCAAAGCCAGCCAGCCTCAGCAACTTGGTGAGGCTCTGAGCAAGTTAGCGAGACCCTGTCTCAAAATTTAAAAAAAATAGTAAGGGCTGGGGATGTGGCTCAGTGGTTAAGCTCCCCTGTATTCAATCCCTTGGTACAAAAAAAAGAATGGATCCAGGCTCACTCTCTTTATTCAACCAAAATGGACAAACAACATCTGAGAGCAAAGTTGTCACAAAATACACTCCATGTTGTGTTTTGGCATGAATATATGGCTTACAGAGGACGAATGGCAATTAAGTCCTTAATAATGAATTTTCTAAATATTAACCTGAAATAAAACATTTCTATTCTGTTATCAGCTGACTTATTTGACATTCTTAGTTAAGAAAAATGACAAGTAAATGAACAAAAAAGATGTCAAAACAATCTTCCCCAATCCTGTAGCAGCTGTTCAGTGGTTCCTACTACACATTAAAAGTATTAAAACTGTCATACCTTTCTAATTATACCGTGCTTATTTAAGAAATAATATAGATAAAAAGCCATTTATGGGGGGGGGAGCCATTTTAGAGCTTCAGACAAATTTTAATCCAAACAGATGAGAATTGTCTGAAATAAAACTTAAGAGACATGTGAAAGATGACCTAAAAAACATAAAGAGACTTGTTATGTAACTTTGGTCATAGCTTAATCCCTCATAACATTCTCATTCCTGTAATTTTTGTAGCTAAGATTGTGCACAATCACATGCATACTAACATATACACTTAATCTGGTACAATACTGATAAAATATGCTTAGCAAAGATGTCGCCCCCCTTTAATTTACTCTGCTTACCCTCTTACTACATGTTATTACATGGCAAATGTTTGTAAAGTGATCTAGGATCAATCATCAGAAGATTACTATGCACTTTATAAATCTTACATCCCAACAGATAACATCTACGAAAAGTCTTCTTATAGCCAGGTGCAGTGGCACATGCCTATAATTCTAGCTACTTGGGATCTCAGCCTTCCAAGTTTGAGGCCAGCCTGGGCAGTTTAACCAGACCCTGACTCAAAATAAAAAGGGGTGTGGATGTAGCTCAGTGGTAGAATGCTTGCCTAGCTCGTGAGGTCCTGATACCAATCCCCAATAATAAAAAACACAAAAGCCCTCACAGATTATTGTGTGAATCCCAAAAACTCTAATTTAGTAAGTCCTGTAAATAGCCTGGAGTTCTAATTTGGTTCCACTTTGTACTCATCAGAACATATAATACTTGGTCCCTCTATCATTGGTAATTGTTTAAGTCAAATCAGGATCAATGTCTTGATTTATGCTTTTACTAGGTAAAAAGTACCCATTAAGCTGTCATGGGTACTTTTCAGAGATAACAACCAATTTCTTAGAATCACATACACCATCACCCATCTTAATTTTTAGCCCATTGATATAATTTTAAATAATTAAAGCACTACTGTATGAAATGGCAAATGCTAATCCCAGTTCTGAATTGCTTCATGCATTTTTTCTTGCAGAGAAGATCAGTTACTTTCATCAGATTCTCAAAGGGGTTTATGGCCCAAGAAAACTTACAAATACTGATTAAGGAGTTCACTAAAATACACTATATACTCTAAAAAAATTATTTTCCAACTTTAAAGAAGGGCTATCTAAAAATAAAATGTCCATCTCTAGCTAGCAATTATATTAGTTTGGAATTCATGGAAAAGTCAGATATTTAAGGGATGTTATAAATGAAAATATATGCCAACTTAATAAATGCCTTTTTTACAGAAATTAATCTCACCAAATGTTTTAATAATTTTTGCATCATGCAGTGGAACTCTACAAGTGTTTAAAGGTTAAAGAACTGTAATCATAACTACATTGCTTTTTTAAAATTCTATTTAGGTTCACATGACAGCAGAATGCATTTTGATTCATCGTACACAAATGGAGCACAACTTTTCACTTATCTGGTTGTACACAATATAGAATTACTCTCAGATGTGCAGTCACATGTGAACCTAGGGCATTGTTGTCCATCGCATTCCACCATCTTTCCAGCCCCCATGTCTCATTCCCTCCCTTCCCTCCCCTTTGACCAAAGTTTCTCCATTCTTCCCATGCCCCCTCCCACATTATGGATCAGCATCCACTTATCAGAGAGAACATTTGGCCTTTGGTTTTGGGGGACTGGCTTACTTCACTTAGCATGATGTTTTCCAACTTCATCCATTTACCTGCAAATGACATAATTTTATTCTCTTTTAATGCTGAGTAATATTCCATTGTATATAGATACCACAGTTTCTTTATCCATTCACCTACTGAAGGGCATCTAGGTTGGTACATTCCTGTGTTTTTGAATGATAGTTTTAAGTATATAAGGCTTTATTATTAAAAAGCAAATATTTTTCTTAGTTTTTGTTTTAATGGTTTGGATGTGAGTTTTCTGCCAAAAAGCTCAGGTGAGAGACAATGCAAGAACCTTCAGAGGTGTAATGATTGAGTTATGAGAGCCTTAACCCAATCAGCGAATTAATCACCCGATGGGATTAATTAAGTGGTAACCAAAGGCGGTGGGTAAGATATGGCTGGAGCAGGTGGGTCTGCCTTTGGGGTTTCTATTTTGAATCTGGGAAGTAGAGTCTCTCTGGTTCCTAATCATCTTGTGAGCTGCTTCCCTCCGTCACACTCTTCCACCATGATGAGTCCTGAGGAATGGAGCCAGCTGTCTATGGACTGAGACCTCTGAAATCATGAGCCCCCGGATAAACATTTCCTCCTCTAAAATTGTTCTTGTCAGGTCTTTTAGTCACAACAGTGAAAAAGCTGACTAAAACATTTTAAATTTTGTTAATTTTAAAATAAATTTTAATATGGATAAAATTCCAATCTTCGTATAATGTACAGGTGAACTTGTATGTATGATCTTCTTATTCCTTTAAATAAAAATCTGCATCTTTAGAAACCTTCCAGTTAGTAATGTGATTCTATGAAACTGCTCTAAGTATAGCATTTCTTGGGTTGCAGAACCATATGGCATAATATTTAAGATGACCGTTAGGTCTTGACTAGTTTTTCAGTATTAAAATAGTAGAGTTCTGTAGTCTCCACTGTTTATGTAGAGATGATACTCCACTGGCTTAGGCAGTTAAATGATTTGCCATCTTCAGACAAATGCTCTGGACATAATACATCTCTGGAGACAAAGAGTAGATTTTTTCTTCTTCTTTTACAAGACAATCTGTCTAGTAAAAAAAAAAACCTCAGTTTTTTCATGTAACTCAGTATCTCCCTGCCAGCCAACAGAGGCAATAAATACATTGAAAATAGGTCAGAGAAACTCCCAAATATGATCCCAGTATCAAACGAGGTGAGGGGCATTCCAATTTGAGAAATTCCTTTTAATTATTAAGATTCTTTTTTTAAAACTGCTTTTCATCATATTAGAGGTATTCAGATCCAATGAATCAGTACTAATAACTTCCAGGGGATTTCTAATGTATCTCATAAGTCCTAAAAGATGTTATAAGGTATTTAATAAATTAGGTACTGTTATGCCTTTCTCACGTTTTGTAAAGAGGAGGAAATGAACAAGTTAAAAGGCATTTTCCTAACCCAGATTGCAAGTCACAAGCTTGATGCTGCTTGAAGCCAGCTGGCACAGGGCCCATTTACAGTAAGTTGTTTACTCCCTGCCTACCAATCATGCCACAGAGAAAGAATGCCTACAGACACAGTCTAAGAGATCAACAAAGAAAAAAAGGTTTATAATTTATTACAATTTTGCAGGTATTATTTTGACTATTACAAAATATTGTAATCCACTGTCCTTAATCTCAGCATGTTTAAGTCATCTCTATTTTAAAAATAAAGTTTATCAATGGAATGGATGAGTATTCCCTAGTTATTTTAAGTACATTTTAAATACAATTTTAAAAAAATATTTTATTAGTTGTTGATGGTTTATTAGTTTTGAGATAGGTTGGTAAGTTGCTGAGGCTGAACTTGAACTTGTGATCCTCCTGCTTCAGGCTCCCAAGTCACAAGGATTATAGATGTGCACCACTATGCCCAGATCTATTTCTATGCTGATCATATAGGGTTCTTTTTATTTTTCTATTTTCTGTATTCCATGAAGATAAAAAAAAATTTTATTAGTTGTTTATCAGTTTTTTTTTGTTGTTTGTATGTGGTGCTGAGAATTGAACCCAGTGCCTCACACATGCTAGGCAAGCACTCTACCACTGAGCCACAGCCCCAGCCCCTTAAATATAATTTTTAATGGCCATAATATCTATCTTATAATGGATCTGAACTTAATTCAACTGAAATTGATTTAAGTGGCTGTAAAGAATACTTAGCATAAAGACTGAGAAGCGTAAGCAATCGGATCTTCATGGAATACAGAAAATAGAAAAATAAAAAGAACCCTATGTGATCAGCATAGAAATAGATCTGGGCTTAGTGGTGCACATCTATAATCCTTGTGACTTAGGAGCCTGAAGCAGGAGGATCACAAGTTCAAGTTCAGCCTCAGCAACTTAGCAACCTATCTCAAAATAAAAAAAGGACTGGGGATATAGCTCAGTGGTAAAGCACCTCAGGGTTCAATCCCCAGTACCAAAGGGGGGGGGGAGCACAAGAAAAACAATGATTCAAATAAGTGATTCCTCCTCAGCCCCTAGAAATCAGTGTTTGGCCCTCTGAGAACCTCTTCACACCCTCATGCCAGTTCAGTTCAGGGAGAATGAAGTAATAAAAACGCCTTTCTCTTGGAGTAAACTTATCTTCTATTGTATTCCCTAAATTGTCTTCCCAAGGCTACATGCCATTGCTGATAGCTGTTACCACTGAGAAGTTCTAGATAGATCCATTCAGTAAACAGTGAATGTTAAAATGAGTTACATGTCTTAGTCTATCCCATCAGTATCAACTTACTCCTAGAATAAAATCAACATTTCAAATAAATCCCACCCCAAAAGGTCCTTAGGAATCAAAAGTACTTTTTAAGCTGTACATCTGCAGCAAAAAGGTGACCAACCACAGTTACAATAGATACCTTGAACAGCTGCTATGGAAAACGGAAGATGCTCCTAAAAACCACAAAAATATCCAAAACTAGCTACTGTAAAACAGGCAAAAAGTACTATGTAGGACTTGGCTTCTCTGGTTTCTTCCTTATGTGCTTCTTGAACCAATTTTTAAGTTCTGGAAACCTAGACATCTTTATAGTATTCTAAATGTCATTTCATGCAGCCATTTTCTAGTTCAGCAGAATTTTCACTTAATTCCCAAGTCCAAACGGCAAAGCAAATCACTTCATTAACCATGTAAGACTGTGGATTATTATTATTATTTTTTAAATATTTTTAGTGTCAATGGATCTTTATTTTATTTATTTGTATGTGGTGCTGAGAATCGAACCCAGTCCTCACACATGCTAGGCAAGCGCTCTACCACTGAGCCACAACCCCAGCCCAAGACTGTGGATTATAATAATCTTTTTAGATCCTCAGACCTAGTCTGGGTCTAGTTTGCTCTCCTCTCCTAGCGCACTTTTAGCCCCTTATACCCAATAATTTTGGCATTCAGTTCCAATAATCCTTTTGTCCTATAGTAACGCTTGTTCTGCTGCTGTTAGCTGCTAAGTATGGCAGGCTTCTTTAGGGGCAAACCCCTACATCAGTGGATCTTGCAAGTGTACCTTCATTTCAACTAAAACTTTTTAGTGAAACTTAGGAAGAACCAGCCAAGGTCACAGAGCCTCATTCTTTTAGGTACTTAGAGTAAACCTGGCTCATTGTAATATTGAGCTGAGCATGCCTACAAGTGTTTGTGTCCACCATCTTCACTTTTTAAACATGTGCTATATATTGCCTCAAGTTAAGCATGTTCAGAAACACATCAGCCATCTTTCTTTTTTGATCTAAGACCTTAAACTGAGCATGCTTAAGTACCTCTACATGTACTGTCCCGTAAAAATATGTATAGGCTTCCCTAATAAAATCCCATGCTCTTTCCTTGGGGAGAGCATTACTTTGCAGTAACTCCAGTGATCTCCTTGCTTGCTGTGGGTAGTAAATCTTTATCTTCTGGTCATGCTTACTGGCTTTGCACTCAAAGAGTCTGTGTTGCATTCATTTGCACTACTACTTTTTCTTTTGTCCTTTTCATTTCTATTTCTTCCAAAAAAGATGATATCTAATTTTATATATATATATATTTTTTAATATTTTTTTTAGTTGTAGATGGACGCAATGTCTTTATTTTATTGCTTTGTACGTGGTGCTGAGGATCGAACCCAGGGCCTCACGCATGCAAGGCAAGCGCTCCACCGCTGAGCTACAATCCCAGCCCCTAATTTTATATTAATAACTAAATCACTGTATACTATTTTCTAGACATTGACTCTTTCCTGAAAAAGATTAGTGCTACTGATCTTAGTACTCAGATTAATTTTAAAGACTCTAAACCAGAAAGAACATGCATAAAGTACTAGAACTCATTACAGGTCATAATACACATGTTATATTCTAAGATCTCACTGTGATACAAGATGTACATTAGACTTCAATCAAAAGTAAATCCATGAAACAAAATTCTGTCTTTGTTCCCAGTAGTTAATACCCCAAAACGTGCCATGATCTTTGAAATTGCATACCTTATAACAAGATTTCAAAATAACTGAGGCGGGGGGAAATCACTTCCTCAGTCAGTTATATATCCAAAGGGCTAAAGAAGTATCAACTATTCATAAAACTGCTTGAAAGTTTTATACTTTTACTGTACTGCTAGTGTACTTACTACAGGAAAGCAAGCTGGTTTGTCAACACTGGTAAATACCTTAAAAGGAGATTATGCACAAAGAAAATTCAAATTTAGGTTGGAAAATGTAATTATAGGACTAGTTCCATTTCTTAGGTACAGTTCTGGCTTTCATTTTCAATTTTAACCAATATAAAATTTCTAGTTTAAAGAATTTTATTCTATATAAGTTGAGTATAACAGTACGAAAAAGCTAGAAGTAGAGAAAAATGTTTTATTCAACAAATTAAAAATAATTCTAAGCAATTTTAAGAGAATTCTATAAATCTTAGCTTATAGCTGAATTGGCAAGAGGCAATTTAAGTCCATCTATTGAACTACAAATAGGGGAATGCCATCCTCCTGTTCTTTCTTTCACTTCCCACACTTTCCTTTTTTAGTTTAACAGAGTAGTACCTTCAAAATACCTTCAAAATGCTTCAAAATAGCATTTCTGACACTCAAAATGCTGTGCTGATGTTTTTGTTGTCTTCACTGAAAAATACATACCTTTATAATTCATTATCTCTCATTTTAAGTGGTACGGCAACCAGAAGTTCATAAAACATTCCTAGTCTCCCCTCCTCCTCTCCTGCTCCTCGGCTTTCCTTATTCAGTTGTGAGGCTTCCAGAACTAAAATTAGTTCTGAAAAACCTAACTGAAATCTTGCAACAAAAACTTAAGCATATACCTTCTTGAACAAATACCTGATCAAACCAAATGAACAATACCTTAATTTGAAGATATCCAAGTTAAGCTGTCTTGATCTTTAGGTTATTGTGTTCTACCACGTACGAAATTTATGTGAGGCATGTTAGAATTTGGGTATGTATCTTTTCCCTTCACTCCTCTCCTGCCAGCAGCTCTTCCCATTTACCACCCCAATAAGTGAGATGAAATTTATTTAGCTAAGTTTTATTCTATTTATTTATTCACTCTCTCAAATATTTTGCTGACATTTTAAAATGGGCATTATTATTCAATATTTTCTATGTGGAGAACTCCCTACTTAAGATTTTTTTCCCTTAATCATATTCAGTGAGACCCATATTAGCTCAGTAGTGGATAAGTCAGAAAAGGACATAAGAAAGGAAGAAAAGCTTTGGAACATCTTCTGCATTAAAAGCAAGTATCTGGGACTGGGGTTGTGTGTGGCTCAGTGGTATAGCACTTGGCTGGCACGTGTGATCCTCAGCACCATGTAAAAATAAACAAAATAAAGGTATTGTGTCCACCTACAACTAACTAAATAAATAAAGTATACCAGAAAAGAAAAGGATTTAACTCTAAAGACAGTCAATGTAATTTTGACCCTGAGTCATGAATGCGATAGCATCTTTTGAACACTTTAGCCATTATAAGCATCTAATATCTAATACCATTAAATATTTATGGAAAGAATTCCATTGTGTAAATATTAGCAAAGAATTCTAAACATGAGTCTCCTAACTCTTCCCTTTGCCTTTTACTTTAATCTATTCTAATCCATTCTTTCTGAAACAAGAGTTTTAAAAATCTTCTCAGCAAAACCATTTCTTTTAAAATTAAATCTTAGGCAGAACCTCCAATGTATAAAACAGGTAAAAAGTTGATATTTTTACTGATAAACTTTTTATACATACAAATTTAAAATAATCTATATAGGAAGAAATCAGTAAGATCAATGATGCTGTTTTTTAAAATTTTTTTAGTTGTAGATGAACACAATATCTTTATTTTATGTGATGATGAGGATCAAACCCAGTGCCTCACACATGCAAGACAAGCACTCAACCACTGAGCCACAGTCCCAACCCCAATGATGCTGTTTTAATAAAATAAAAATGAAATGGAAGTATCAGACAATAGCTATGCCAGGCTTGCCATCCAACTTTACATGGAGTCACATTTGGAAAACCACTGCCCTAAAACCTCACTTTTCCTTGGGAACAGCTTGAAGTCTCATTTCCAAGCCTCTATCAAGTCTTTACTCCTTATAAAAACAAAACTCAAACTTTAACAAGTCCCATCAAAATCTGAACTATAATATATCTCTCACTAGTTTCCTGTAGAACTGTCTTCTAATCAATATGGTTTTCTCATTGTCAATAGGTCAAGTCAAGTCATTCATTCATTTGACAAATTTGTACCTAATGCCTACAGTGAGCCTCTACGTTTTTTGCTGATTCTACCTACAATTGCTTTGGAGTCTTCTTTGACCATCTCCAACAAAAGCTTTCTCTTCTTATTTCTCAAAGTATTCAATCACTTCTGTCACTTGTGAATACTGAAGTATTGGTCTTTATTAATGCTTGTAAGAGCCACATGGTATATATTTAGAAATGCTAAGAGAAATGTACTGGGGCTGGGATTGTAGCTCAGTGGTAGAGTGCTTGCCTCACATGCATGAGGCCCTGGGTTCAATCCTCAGCACCAAATACAAAGCAATAAAATAAAGACATTGTGTCCATCTACAACTAAAAAAATATTTTTAAAAAAAAGAGAAATGTACTGAAGTACTGAACTATATTTTTCAGATTGGATACTTAAAAATTAAGTTTTTATTTCTACTGAAAGATAAAATTTATTTCTGAATTTCAATAATAAACATTTGAGATCCATATACTTTATAGGGAAAGTATTATGAATGTATACAATTTGATTTAAATGGTATTTGTGGTTGCAGCTTAAACCTTTTGAGAAAAAATGTAAAAGCTGATTATAAAAGGTTATAAGAGAGAAAAAATTTTTTTACACACAAAGATTATCAAAAATTTTTTTCCTCACATTTTTTTGTTTGGTGTATTACAGTTGTATATACTAATGGGATTTGTTGTTACATATTCATATATGCACACAATACAACAATAAATTTGGCCTATATCACTTCCCATCACTTCTTCCTGTAATCCCAGCAACTTGGGAGGCTGAGGCAGTAGGATCACAAGTTCAAGGCCAGCCTCAGCAACTTAGTGAGACCGTGTCTTAAAAAGTAAAAAGAACTGGGGATGTATAACTCAGTGGTAAAGTGCCCGTGGGTTCAACCCCCAGTTAAGGAAAAAAAGATAAAATGTCAAAGTACATATCTGATCAAAAGTTTGAAACATACTACATGAATTCTAAATTTCTACCAGTACTTGCAAACTTAGTAAAACTACTTTTATTGAATCATATATATTTCTTTTTTTAAAATTTTTATATATTTATTTTTTAAATTTGTTTTAGTTGTAGATGGACACAATATCTTTATTTTATTTATTTATACGTGGTGCTGAGGATCGAACCCAGCGCCTCACGCATGCGAGGCAAGCGCTCTACCGCTGAGCCACAATCCCAGCCCCAGATCATATATATTTCAATTTAAATTTTTTTCTCTGGAATTTTGTGTACTATATCAAGCTATTAAAAAAAATCTTGAAAAATGCCTGCTTTGTTTCAGAAAGAACTTCACTTTTAAAAGACAAGTAAAATTCAAGATGGTAACCTAAAAGAGAATGAAATTTGCAAGCTTATCTGCTGCATTTCCATGAGTACCTTACCCGATTATTGTTCAATTATTTAGAAACACAAAATATTCAAGATAAAACATTTTCCAGGATAGACGATATGTTAAGCAATAAGTTGTAATGAATTCAAGAAAACTGAAATATTACCTAGTAGCTTTTCTAGCCCAAGTGGTATGAAAATAGAAATTAAAGAGGAGGAATCTTGGAGAATTCAAAAATATGTGGAAATTAAATAATAGGCTCTTCAACAACCAACGGATCAAAGAAGATCAAAAGAGAACTTTAAAAATATCTTGAGATAAATGACAATGGAAACAACATACCAAAGCTTATGGGATGTAGCAAAAACAGTTCTAAGTTTAAAAATGCCTACATTAAGAAAAAAATATTAAGTAAAAGCTGAAATAAATAGCCCAACTTTATACCTCAATTAGGTAAAAAAAATAGTATATATAAGCCGGGCTTGGTGGCACAAGCCTGTAATCCCACCACTTAGGGAGGCTGAGACAGGAGAATCGCGAGTTTAAAGCCAGCCTCAGCAATGGCAAGGCGCTAAGCAACTCAGTGAGACCCTGTCTCTACATAAAACACAAAATAGGGCTGGGGATGTGGCTCAGTGGTCGAGTGCCCCTGAGTTCAATCTCCAGTACCAAAAAAAAAAAGTATATATATACACATACACACATGAACAAATCCCAAAGCTAGAAAGAAGGAAAGAAAGAATAAAGATGAGGATAGAAATAAAATCAATAGAGAACAGAAGATCCATAGGCAAAATTCATAAAGCCAAGAGTTGGTTCTTGAAAAAATAAGAAAAACTGACAAACATCTACCTAAGCTAAGGAAGAGGTGGTGGTGGGATCTCGAATATATAAAATTAGAAATGAAGAAAGTTGGGAGACATTTTACCAGATGCCTCAGAAATAAAAAAGACCACAAGGGACTATTATGAATGATTTTATGTCAACAAATTACATAACGTAGAGGAAATGGATAAATTCCTAGAAAAATATAACCTAACAAGATTGAATGAGGAAGAAATAGAAAGTTGAAGAGACCAATAGCAAAGATATTGAAGAAGTAATTAAAAACTTCCAACAAAGAAAATTCCAGGTGCAGATGGCTTCACAGCTAAATTCTACCAAACATTCACAGAGTTAGTGGGGACTGGTGATGTAGTTCAGTGGAAGAGTGCTTGCCCTGAGCTTCCCTAGCATGTGAAAGGCCCTGTATTCAATCGCAAGCACCAAAGTTGGGGGTGGGAGGCAGATACGGCAAAGATATATTATTAACAAAGCTTTTTTAAATCTTCTAAAAAAAGAAGGAAGACTTTGAAACACATTTTATGAGGCCAGGATCATCCTGATAAGCCAGATAGATTTATGTGGAAAAGTCCTCAATAAAATATTAGCAAACCAAATTCAACCACATATCAAATACTATTGACCATGACCAAGGAGGATTTATCCCTGGAATGCAAGACTGGCTTAACATATGCAAATCAATCAATGGGATACATCACATTAACGGAATGAAAAATAAAAACATGACAATCTCCATGGATGCAGAAAAGTATTTGATGAAGTTCAACATTCTTCCTTGATAAAAATTCTTAACAGTACAGAAAGTAAGTTCTTCAACATAATAAAGACCATAAATGAAAAGCCCACAGCTTACATCATAATCAACAGGGAACAACTCTCAATAAGATCTGGTACAAAGCAGGGATTACTGCTCACATTGCCACTTCTGTTCAACACAGTACTAGAAACACTAACAAGAACAATCAAAGAAGAATAAAAAGTATCCAAATCAGAAAGGAATAAAATTATCTCCATTTGCAGATGATATGATCCTATATGTAGAAAACCTCAAAGATTACACACACATGAAAACAGAATGACAATTTAGTGAAGTTACAGAACACAAAATCAACATATAAAAATCAGCAGCACTACTATACACAAATAAAAACCCAGATGAAAAAGAAATCAAGAAAATAACCCTATTTACAACTGCATACTAAAAATCTCCTACAATAAATTTAACCACATAGGTATAAGATTTATGCACTGAAAACTATAAAATACTGATGAACAAAACTGAAGACACAAATAAGTAGAAGCATATTCTATATTCATGGAAGGAAAGAAAGCCATATACAGGTTTAATGTGATCCCTATCAAAATTCCAATGATATGCTTCACAGGAATAGGAAAAAAATCCTAAAATTCATACATAACCACACACAAAAAAGAACTCTTTATAATCAAAGCAAAAAACAGTTCAAAGCTATTTTTCCAAATTAAGACAATAGCTTTCTTTTTTTATTGTGAGAGTAAACTAGTTTTCCTTAATATAAGTAGGAAACATTGCTAAATGATTTAAGACAGAACAGATAGCAGCAATACAGGATATTAAAACCTTTTTAGGAGATTGGTTGTCAGGGTTACAACATAAGCTAAAATTGTTAAATTTTAATAGAATTATAAAATTTAATAGACTTATAAAAGAAGATCAAAGATAAATTGTTAGAATCTTTCTATAAATTACTTCCTAGGAAATTGACTGTAGTTTTGATTCAGTGATAAATCCAGGCATTCTCTACTTTTCCCTACTTCTATATGCAATGTTCTTAAAAACATTTGTGATAAGAAAAATGACTTACATGTTACAGAGTACATGTTAGGAGGTGGGGAGGGGATACATTCTGTTCCAAAAGTGCTAAGTATAGCAGAATTCCTAATTTTTTTTTAATTTTTATATCTTTTGCAGTTTTGGGGCTTGAACTCAGGGCCTCATACATTCAAGGCAAGTACTCTACCACTGAGCTACATCCTTGGCCCTAATACTTTGTTCTTTAGACATAGTCTTTGATTATGTATTTCCATACTTCACACATTTTCCCTGATTTCTTTCATCCTTTACTATAGAACAGTATACTTAGGGAGCACACGTGTAAAGCTAAAGATCAACTAGTTTGTGAACATTCAGTATTTCCATCTTTGTCCTAATTTTATAAATATAGAAACTCAGTATGTACTTCCCCTGCCCCCTTTTGACAGAGTCTGGCTTTGTTGCCGAGGCTGGCCCCAAACCCCTAGGTTCAAAAGATCCTTCTGCCTCAGTCTCTCAAGTAGCTTTAACTACAAGTGCATACCTGGCCAGAAACTCAACATTCTTATCACTAGTATCAATATCTTTTATTTTTTTAAATTTTGTTTTACTTGTTGATGGATCTTTATTTTATTCATTATTTATATGTGGTGCTGAGGATCGAACCCAGTGCCTCACGCATGCTGGGCAAGTGCTCTACCACTGAGCTACAGCCCCAGCCCTAGTATCAATATCTTAATTGTTCTGTTTTCCATTAACTTCTCTAAAATAACAAAACTAAAACAAATAGCATTTGAAATAATTTAAAAATTTTCTTTCTTCAAAGAAAATGTCTCTGAAAATAAGTTATGTAATAAAAGCTGGGTGGATACCTCTGTACTACCCCCAGACTCTCCAAGCCATCACTACATTTCTTGATTGTTTTTCAAAGCAGTATGGAAAACACTGTAATCAATTACTGAAAGAGCACTACAAAGAAAAAGATGGTGAGACAGGAGAATCACAAGTTCAAAGCCAGCCTCAGCAACAGCGAGGCACTAAGCAACTCAGTGAGACTCTGTCTACATAAAACACAAAATAGGGCTGTGGCTGTGGCTCAGTGGTCAAGTCCCCCTGAGTTCAATCCCCAGTACCAAAAAAGAAAAAAGAAAAAGATGGCATTACATTTGAAACTGTTGGCCCAGTGAAGAGTACCACTATGTAGTGGCTTAAAATGTTTATCAACTGCTATAAGAAATTTCCAGATTTCCCATGAACAGGTTTGATGCAGAGGGCATTAGCATGTAATTTCCATACAATCCAACTTCTCTACAAAAAGTTCATTTGTTCCGAAGTTGATGACAGTTGAGAACCACCTGTGTTAAGACAGTGTATATGAATCATCAGATTTTAAAGTTAAGACAAGCAGTCAAATAGCTTCAAAGAGCTTTGATATTGGATTTGGGTCAATATAAATTCATTTCCCAAACCAAAGAAGAGTAATATTATTTTTAATTATTCAGAAGTGAGAGTTTTGCAAGAGAAAACATTTGGGTTTTATAAAAAATGCTTTCAAAACCATTATAAGAGAGCAAAGTCAGCAAAATTGGAATAAGGAATTATAGGTTCTATCCCTTCCATAAAAGCAAAGAAAAAAGGCCAAACTGTCTGCAAACTGACTGCAAACTTTTTCAGAACTCTTGAAAATTAGCAAAAGGCTTTCAGCAGCCCAAGAAATGATTATTCAAAAACAAAACAAAATAACCCATCTGTTTCTTGATTAGAATAGGTAAGTAATATCTCTTTGTGATGTTTTTAAATGTTTTTTTTTTTATATATATATTTTTTTTAGTTACAGATGGACACAATGTCTTTATTTTATTGCTTTGTACGTGGTGCTGAGGACCGAACCCAGGGCCTCACGCATGCGAGGCAAGCGCTCTACCGCTGAGCCACAATCCCAGCCCCTCTTTGTGATGTTTTAATTTAACTAGGCCCATCCCCAGGTTCCCAGCTCATCAGTAGCCATGAAAGCAACAGCCTATATTCTTGGTATGGCACCCTACATTCACCAAGCATTGTAATTACTTGTTCTGACCTGTCTGGTGGTTGCATGTAAAACTACCTCAAGAGGATTGTCTTTATTTTTCTCAATTCAGGTCTGGCTTGGTACTATATATATGGAGGGGAGAGGAGGTAAAAACATCTATGCTAATGTCTTAGTTTGCTGTTGACTGAGGTAATAGTTTGCAGTTGGAAAAAAACAACAGACTAGTCAAAACCTAGGTAGGAAAAGCTGGGGCTTTGAAGAGGTCTGACATATTCCTGGAAATACAGAAGGAAACATACATGAGTGGGGCTATGCACATGCTTAGGGAAGACCTGAGTAGGCACCTAACTTCTCACTTCATATTGACCTTGAGGCTTTACAGAAGCTGAAAGTAAAGGTGTAAGGTAAGGTTATAAATTGCCTGGTTAAGATTTGAAGGGCTGCCCTAATACACATGCAGAGTCCCTGGGCAAAGACTAAAAGATATGTTGTTTCTAAGCATTTATTGAAATCTCTGTTTAATCATAAACTGACCACTAAGCTAACAGAACAGAGACTGCTGGGTGTTCACAATGGAAAAATAACAAACTTTGCAGAATTACCTGAGAAAAGTCACTAAACAGTGTCTATCATACTCATCAACAAATACTGGGGAGGGGAAAAAACTCATTTCCAGAGTTGCCACATTATAGTACAAGTATTCCTTATTGCTTGGGACCAGATGTTTCAGAATTCAGAGGGGTTTTTTTTGTTTGTTTGCTTTGTTGATTTTGGAACATTTGCATAGACTTTACTGGTTGAGTATCCTTAATCAATAAACCAGAAATCTAAAATCTGAAACCATCATGTCAGCATTCAAAAAGTTTCAGATTTTGTATTTCAGATTTTTGGATCAGGGATGTTCAATCTGTATACCGATATCCAGTTTTCAATGGAAATTTATAAGTATGTAAAGAAATAAAAAAAGTACATCCCACACACAGGAAATAAAAAAATCAGTAGAAACTATATCTCAGAAAGCTCAAAAACAGTACTTTCTAGACAAAGACTTAAAAATCAGCTATTTTAAATATGTTCTGTGACATGAAAGATGTTATGTATAGAGAGCTAAAGGTAAGTACAAAATTAGTGTCTCATTAAGTTGAGAATATTAATACAGAAATAAAACTGAACAAATAGAAACTCTGCAATGGGAAAGTACAAAAAATGAAATGAAAAATTCATTAGAGGGACTCAACAGCAATTACTAGCAGACTAGAAAATCTGTTAACTTTAGAATAGGTCAAACCATTTCCACTAATGAAACAAAAATTTTGATTCCTGCTGAAAAGAAAATAATAGGTCAATTGAAATTATCCAGTCTGAGGAACTGAAAGAAGGAAAAAAAAAAGGAAGGGGAGAATAGCTTAGTTGAGTCTCAGCACCTCAAACAACCAACATACACAATCAGAATGATATAAGGAAAGGAGAAAAGTGCAGAAAGAATAT
This sequence comes from Geosciurus inauris, assembly GCA_004024805.1. Taxonomy (NCBI): domain Eukaryota; kingdom Metazoa; phylum Chordata; class Mammalia; order Rodentia; family Sciuridae; genus Geosciurus; species Geosciurus inauris. The sequence continues at coordinate 60,010 of PVHX01008574.1, read as the reverse complement.
TTGAAGGGCAAAAAAAAAAAAAAAAAAAAAACTTGACAAACTTGATAAAAAACATGCAAGAACCCCCCAAAATTTCAAGTATGATAGATTTAAAAAAATCCACTCCTAGACACATCAATCAAAATCTAAATAGAATTTTGAAAGCAGTGAGAGAGAAGTAACTCATCCCATGTAACTGACGCTCAAAACAGCTGATTCCTTATCAGAAACTGTCATCAGAGAAGACAGTGGGATGACACAAAGTGGTGGAAGAACTAATAAATGTCAAAGAATTCTATATCCAACAGCACTATCCTTCAAAAATGAAGCAGAAATTAACATATTCCCAGGTAACAAAAACTGCAAGAGTTTATCCACAACAAACCTGTCCTCAAGCAGGTGTTAAAAGGAGTCCTTCAGACTGAAATGAAAGAGAATAACTATACTTCATATGAAGAGGAAGAACACCAGGAAAGAGAATTATGTAAGTAAACATACAAGACAGTCTAAATACATCTTTTGTCTCTTTTTTTCTATCTGATGCAAAAGACAACTACTTAAGCAATAAGTGTAAGTCATATTGATAGGGACCTAATGTAGAAAAAGAAATCTGTGACAATAATAGCCTAAAGGGAAAGGAGTAGAAATATATAGAGGCAAAGTTTCTGTATAATACTGAAATTAAGCTGGTATTAATTCAAACTAGATTGTTATAAATTAAGATGTTAATGTAATCTCCACAACACTCATTAAGTAATAATAATTACAGAGATGGCAAATCAAATTGTTATGTTAGAAAAAAATTATATGTAATGTAAGAGAAGGTAGTAATTGAGAGATTTAAGCAGAAAAAGGTCATAAAACAAAAACTAAACTATCAGAAGTTTTCCTCACAGCTAATTAAATTAAATATCAATGGATTAAACTTAAAGCAAAGAATGGCAGACACACACACACACACACACACCTGAAACTTGCCTCTGGTTCAAAGACACAAACAGATGGAAAGTAAAAGGATGGATTCTATGCAAATAGTACACAAAAGAGAGCTGGAGTGGTTATACTGACAGCATACATAATAGACTTCAAGATAAAAATTATTCTTAAAGACAAAGGACACTGTATAATGATAAAAAGATTAATTTATCAAAAATATAACCATTATGAACTTATTTGCACCTAACAACAGAGTACCAGAATATATGAAACAAAAAGTGATAGAAGAGGGGCTGGGATTGTGGTGCAGTGGTAGCGTGCTCGCCTAGCACGCATAAGGCACTGGGTTCGATCCTCAGCACCACATAAAAATAAAATAAAGATATTCTGTCACCTACAACTAAAAAATAAACATTTAAAAAAAAGTGATAGAAGAAATAACCAATTCAACAATATTAAAGACTTTAATACTTCACTTTGAATAGATAAAACAACTAGACAAAAACTGGCAAGAAAATAAAAAACCTGAACACCACTTATATAAACATGAGACATCACTCTAACAAAAGCAGAATACATATTGTTATGAAGTACATGTGAAATATTCTCTAGGATACACATACATTCGGCCACAAAACAAGTTAAATTTCAAAAAATCATTCATCCATAAAGAAGAATTAAACTACGGCATTTGCTGGTAAAATGAAACTGGAGACTATCATGCTAAGTGAAATAAGCCAATCACAAAAAACTGAAGGCCCAATGTTGTCTCTGATATGTGGATGCTGACTCAAAACTAGGAGGGGGTGGGAGTCGTATAGGTTCACCGGATTGGATGTGGGGGGAAAGGAGGGAGGATGGGAATGGTAAGGACAGTAGAATGAATAAGACATAACTTTCCTATGTTCATGTATGAATACACAACCATTGTAACTCCACATCACGCACAACCACAAGAATGGGAAATTATATTTTATGTATGATATGTCAAAATACATTCTGTCATGTATAACTAAAAAGTATAAAAAAAATTTCAAAAAATTGAAATCAGATGGCTTTATTAAGAAATTCTACCAAATGTGTAAAAATTACTAACCATCCTCAGACTCTTCCAAAAAAATCAAAGAAACCCTTCTTAACTCAGTCTATGAGGCCACTGTCACCCTCATCGCAAAGCTAGACAAAGATACCAACAGTTAAATTACAAACAAATATCCCTCATGAATACTCTCAATAAAAAACTAGCAAACTGAAGCTAAAAGCATACCCAAAGGATTATAAACAAGATGACCAAATGGGATTAAACCCAGAAACACAGGATTGGTTCAACATATAAAAATCAGTTAATGTGATAAACCATATTAACAGAATAAAAGACAAAACTCATAGGATTATCCCAATGGATGCAGAAAAAGTGTTTCAAAAAAGCTAATACCCTTTCATGATTCAAAAACAATATCTAGAAACAAGGAATCTTATGCCATCTGATAAAGGGCTACTGTGAAAACCCTGTGGCTAACAAGGGCAGGGCTTATATTGAAAGTATTTCCCCAAGATCTAGAGCAGGTAGGCAAGAAACAAAAAAAGTGTTCAGATTCAAAAGGAATAAAACTTTATCTGCAGATGACATGATCCCATATAGAAACCTTAAAGAAACTACAGAAAGAAAAGAGAGAGACATCGTTAGCAAGGTTGAAGGATACAAATTTGATATACACAAATCGGTTGCATTACTATATAGTGGCAGTAAATAATCTGAAAATTAAGAAGAAAATTAAATTTCAAATAGTATCAAAAAGAATTAAATACTCAGGAAAAAACTTTAACCAAAGAAATGCAAGACTTACATACAAAAAACTACAAAACTACGTTAAAAAAAATTAAACTGTCTGGAGAAATAGATTGGAAGATAATGTGCCCCAAATTGATCTATAGTTCCACTGCAATCTCAAAATTCCAATTGCCTTTTTTTCAAAAAGGACAAGCTGATCCAAAAATCCATACAGATTTGCAAGGAATACAAAATAGGCAAAACAATTTTGAAAAAGAACAAAGTTGAAGGATTCACATTTTGCAGTTTCCAAACAGTACAAAGACAGTAATCAAAACAGTACAGTACCAGGTATAAAATCAGACATACAGACAAATGGAATAGAACTGGGATTCCACAAACAAACCCACACATTTAGGGCCAATTGATTTTAACCATTCAGTGGAAAAAGAATTATCTTTGCAATAAATGGTTGTGGTAAATGAGTATCTTCATGCAGAAGATAAAGTCAAATTCATAATTCATACCATATTTCTAAAAAGTAACTCAATATGGATCAAAGATCAAAGACCTAAGTATAACTAAAACTATAAAATTCTTAGAAGGAAACAGGTGAAACTAACTTTTGATTAAGTACTATTACGGTCTGGATATGGGGTGTCCCCCAAAAGCTCATGTGTGAGACAATGCAAGGTTTGGAGGAGAAATGATTGGGTTATAGCCTTAACCTAATCAGTGAATTAATCCCTGGTGGGATTAACTGAGTGGTAGCTGGAGGCAGGTGGGGTGTGCCTAAAGAAGTGGTTCATTGCGGGCATGGCTTTGGGGTGTATATTTTGTATCTGGAGAGTGGAGTCTCTCTGCTTTGTGATCATCATGTGAGCTGCTTCCTTCTGCCACACACTTCTGCCATGATGTTCAACCTCATCTTGATCCCTGAGAAATGGAATCTGCTGTCTATGGGTTGAGATCTCTGAAACCATGAGCCCTTAGACAAACCTTTCCTTCTCTAAAATTGTTCTGGTCAGGTCCCTTAGTCACAACAGCAAAAAAGCTGATCAAAACAGGTACACTCTCCAGCCCCCATAATGGAGTTTGAACCCAGGGCAAGAATAGGCAAGAACTCCACTGCTAAGCTACACTCTCAGCCCCAGCTGTACTGGGAATTATACCCAAGGTCACTCTACCACTGAACTACATCCCTGTCCTTTTTATTTTGAGACATGGTCTCACTAAGTTGCTAAGTTTGGCCTTGAACTTGGAATCCTTCCATCTCACTCTCCCAAATTGCTGGAATTACAGGTGTGTGCCACTGCTCTGGGCCCATTAAGCAACTTTTTAAGACAAAAATGCCAAAAGTGTAAACAATTAAAAGAAAAAAAAAATAGATGAATTAGGTTAATTTGACTTCATCAGTATTAGAAACCTGTGAATCCAATGAGACCATCAAGAAAGTGAAGACAACCATCTAAATGGAAGAAACTGTGTGCAAATCGTATCTGATAAAAATACACAAAAAGAAAAAATACTGTAAATATTTATACACATTATAAGTAATAAGAAAAAGAACTTGATTAAAAATGGGCAATAGATAGGGCATTTGAATAGATATTTTTCCAAAGAACATATACTGACCTCCAAGAAACATTATGGTAAGATGTACAACAGTAGTCATTTGGGAAATACAAATCAAAAGCACAATGAGATAAGGATAACAATAATAAAGCCAGGTGCAGTGACTCATAATCCCAGTGGCTTAGGAGATAGAAGGATTTCAAGTTCAAGACCAGCCTCAGCAACTTAGCGAGACCCTGTCTCAAAAGTAAAAATAAAAAGGGATGGGAATGTTGCTCAGGGGTTAAGCACATCTGGGTTCAATTTCCTATACCTGCTCCCCCAAAAGGACAGCAATAATAAAAAGGACAAAATCAAGTGTAGGCAAGGATGAAGAAATTGAAACTCTCATACAGTTGCTAGTGGGACTTAAAAACGTATAGCTATTGTAGAAAACGGATACTTTCTCCAAAGGTTAAACACAGTTACCACATGACCCAGTAATTCTACTCCTTGGTATCTATAAAAGGAAATAAGATTTGTATACACACAAAAAAAATTGTACCTGAATGTTCATAACAGCACTATTCATAATAGTAAAAAAAAAAAAAAAAAAAGACGCAACAACCTAAAATGTCTATCAGCTGAGTAAATAAAACATGATATATCTACATAATAGATTATTCAATGATAAAAAGAAATGAAGCAATATTACATATTTCCACATGGATGAACCCTGAAAACACACTAAAGAAGCCTGACCCAAAGGCCACATGTGTATGATTTCCATTTATATGAAATGTCTGGAGTAGGCAAATCCAGAAACAAAAATATTCCTGATTGCCAGAGATGTTGCTAAATATCCTACAACTCACAGAACAGCCTCCACAACAAAGAAGTTATCCAGTTCAGTCAGGCATGGTGGTGTACACCTTTAATCCCAGTTACTTGGGAGGCTGAGGCATGAGCACTGCAAGTTTGAGGCCAGACTTGACAGCTTAGCAAAACCATGTCTCAAAATAAATAAAAAGGACTGGGGATGTAGCTCAATGGTAAACTGCTCCTGGGTTCAAAAAAATTTGAAATAGGAAAAATATTTCAGTCATAAGAAATTACATTAATATCCCCTAACAGTAATCCACAAAATTTTTGTAGTGCTAATTCCTTATTCATTTTGACAATATCAAATCAGAAGGTGAAGGAAAACTCAATTATCAGTCTCAGGTCAGGTGTACTTCAACACTTACTTATTTCAAGATGTCTTTAAGATCTTGCAATTCAAATGAACTTCTTTTTCTAATAGGAATTTGATAATAGGAATATGGGAATTTATGGGGAATTTCCATCACAATGATTATAGAATTTGTTATAAAAATATTTTGTAAACATTGCTTTCCTATTGTATATTTCATTTCCAGTCATTGGAGGAGATGAGATTTGGCTTTTGAGGTTTGAGATCTAGTACCTCCAGACTAGCTTTGTGACATATGGTCATGTGTACAGCTTGCTGCAGGGGCTCTATACAGTAATGTGTACAACTGTAAGAAAGTTGTGAGTACAGTGGTGCCTGTACTTCTTTTCTAATGTTTTCTCTGGAACTGTCATCGGACCAATCAGCAGTTTTTAATTTAGAAATATATGAGAAATAAACATTCACTCATATCATTCTATGAAGCTAAAACCACAAAAGTATAGTAGGAAAGGCATAGAATTAAAGTCAGGACCTAGTTTCAAATCCTGGCTCTGGTGCACTTAATCTTTCTCAACCTGTTTCCTTACCCAAAATAGGGATAATTTTTTATTCGCTCCAAATACTTCAACAGATTATGAGGACCAAACAATAATACAATTTGTGAAAGATGTTATAATAAACAATTACCTTACTAATAAAGAATGCATTTCACTGGAGATTGTTGTTTTTTAAATGAACCAAGTTAAACTCATGAAAGAGCAGATTAATTTGGAATCTGGCACATTCTGGCTCTTGGTTTACAATATTACAATATCTGAGGGCTGGGGGTACATCTCAGTTTATAAAGCACTTGCCTTAGCACTGTTAAAACAAAAAATCTAGGTAGGTGCAGCAGTGCATACTTGTAGTCCCACCTATTAGGGAGGCTGAGGCAGGAGAAGCACTTGAGGCCAGCCTGGGCAACTTAGCCAGATCCTGTCTCAAAAAAATAAAAAAAGACTGTTTTAGTCGGCTTTTCTGTTGTTGTAACCAAAAGAACTGAGACGAAGAAAGGTTATTTTGGGGCTCATGGTTTCAGAAGTATTAGTCCAAAGACAGCCAACTCCATTCCTTGGGACTCAAGGTAAGGCTGAACATCATGGTGGCAGGGTGTGGTAAGTCCTTAATTAGTCAAAGACCCAAAAAGGGAAAATTTTAATATCAGGTTAGACAGTGATCTTTAAAAATAAAATGTCTGATTTTTTCATTGTATGTTCATCCTCTATTATATTAGGTAGCTACCAAGTTATCAAATGAAATCGTAATAATTGTTGGAATATAAGTTCAGTGTTTTTCTTTAAAGAAAACTCAGAACTCTGAAGATTCCTTGAATTTCAATTCTTCCTTTTTAAAATTCCATTCTTAAAAGTACCAGGAGCAGTGGCACACACCTGTAATCCCAGCAGCTGGGTAGGCTGAGACAGGAGGATTGCGAGTTCAAAGCCAGCCTCAGCAATGGCAAGGCGCTAAGCAACTCAGTGAGACCCTCTCTCTAAATACAATGCAAAATAGGGCTGGGGATGTGGCTCAGTGGTTGAGTGCCCCAGAGTCCAATCCCCAGTACCAAAAAAAAAAAAAAGTGTTCTTACTTTTGGTTTACAACTAAAGAAATTTTTATTTTTATTTTTTGTTTTTGCAGTACTGGGTATAGAACCCAGGGCCTTGAACATGCTAGGCAAGTGTTCTACCACTGCGTTATCCCCAGCCCTAAAGCAGATTTTTAATACATAGTCTAGCACTTCATTAGAAACCACTTTGGTCTCTTTGTGGTTCACACCAGTCTTTTTTCTTGCCCTAGTACACTATAAAGCTCCTGGGAAGAAATTCTGAATCTCAGTTTCTTCAATAAAAAAAAAAAAAATGAGTGAGCAAGCAATAGAAAAGCAAAAAACTAAAAACCCTGCCTTGATTTATAAATATCTTTTAAAAACTATATAGTACCATGACAAACTAAATGTAAATATTTTACATCCACCATACTGGCATAAATGACAAGATTCTGAAGCAAAAATAACACTTGTAAGTTTGCTTGCTTGAAAACAATTTGGCATTATTAAGTTGTTGATGTGCTTACCTTGTGACCTACTTATTCCATTTCTAGGTAAAATTGCCTTGGTGGAGGGGGGCAGGCCCTAACATATATGTATCTGAAGACATTTTCACAGAAGCATTGTTCAAAACAGCAAAAAAACTGGCAAAAATCCAAGTATCCACTGACAGAACAGATGTGTGTTCTATATTCATTAAAAATCATACCATTTATCTGTATAAATAGACTTCAGTTTACATGGGTACATCTTACAAATGTAAAGCCCAAAACAAAAACAAAACATGTTATAAAAGAGGACATTTAATCTTATCCCATTATATGGAGTTAAAAAAAACCCAAAAAAACCCTAAAGCTCATGTACTATGTATATATCCCTAAGGATAGGGCCTATGGTTCCAGCTACTTAGGAGGAACCAAGAATTGTCCAGGACAATTTCTTAGGCCCAGCAGTCGAAGGCCTAGGCAAACAGCAAAATCCTATTTAAAAAAAAAAAAAAAAAAAAAAAGCCGGGCGCTGTGGCGCAAGCCTGTAATCCCAGCACTTAGGGAGGCTGAGACAGGAGAATCGAGTTCAAAGCCAGCCTCAGCCATGGCGAGGTGTGCTAAGCAACTCAGTGAGACCCTGTCTCTACATAAAACACAAAATAGGGCTGGGGATGTGGCTCAGTGGTCGAGTGCCCCTGAATTCAATCTCCAGTACCCCCTCCCCCAAAGTGCTAAGTAGTAAATTCATAAAACAAAAGAATGCAAAAAACCCCACTAAATTTAGTACTGCACAGAAGGAGGGGGAGAGAGATGTGACTGGGAAGGCCCATGCAACACATCAAAGGCAAAAACAATCCATTCTTTAAGCTGGGTATATTCAGAAACCATACATAAAAGTTATGTATACTTTTTATATATGTATTATGAAATAGAAAAAATAATGCCTGCGGTAAAATACAGAAAAACATTAAGCTAGTTCCCAAAGTTCAGTCATTCTATCCTGACCTTCAACTTCTACAGCTGTCTTATTTTGCCACTTTATAAATACGTAAAGTATTATACTACTGCCCTCATTGCCTTTTCAGGATGTTCACTATTCAATGTTTATATTGTTTAACTTTGCCATATTCTAAATTGAGAAGTCAGTTCTGGACTTGAGATTGGCCTGAGAATATTTTACAGAACATTAAATAAAACCAAAATATTTCAAAATACAGTCAGAAAGATGTAGGAAGAGGACTGAATTTAGGACCAGAAACACTTTTATTTAGTATCTACATTATGCTGTTTTTCCAAAGTATCTTGGGTCTTCATGCTCTGTTTTCTGGAGGTTCCATCTGATAACTCAGGATGGTTACCATGAAGTAAGGAAAACCACAGATCTCAGTAGTGGGATGTTGGTATGCTAAGATTCAGTGCATTGCCTTGCGAGAATCCAGGCTGACATCAGGTGACCAGCTATATTTAAACATAGCTTTTCTAGAGTCCTTCACAGGGTCTTTCTTGCTCTTTGAGCTAAGAAATTAAGGTATCCCACTGTTTTTGTTATTTTGTCTTGTTGCAACAGTGTCTTGCTAAATTGCTGAAGCTGTCCTGGATATTGTGATTCTCCTGCCTCAGCCTCCCAAATTGCTCAATTACAGGCTTGTGCCACTATGCTCAGACTTCACCTATTCTTAAACGGAAGACTTCAGAAATTTTACGTAGAATAAATAATTGAAAGGTAGTCAGATGATACCTCATTTTTAAAGAAAATTGTAAGAAATTTATGAGAATGTTTCTGATGACACTTAGGGCAATAATACTTGGTGGATACCTAGCCCTTCTTTATAGTATATAAAGCATCTGAGGTTCAGCTGAATCAAAACAGTACTGAGTGCTTACCAGGAAGATTGAGCAGGACTGTCCAAACAAGAAATCATAAATGTTTGCTATTTGAAAAAGCATAAAATCTTACAGTATATTTTTATAGAACAAATCATTAACTGATACAACTATTAAACAAATTCTCTTTGAGTAAGCAGAGAATACAAAAGATTGCTTCTGTAAGACCCCAACATGGAAACTCTTGTTGATATTAAAATAAAAGTTCAGTGAATCCTTATTTGACTTAAATTTGCAAAATAAGGCTGACATGTGTGACCTGATCCGTTCCAGAATTTGCAAAGTGCTTCAGGGTGTTCAATAAGTTTAGATATGAACATGAGCAATTATGTATTTAAAAATCTATAACAAGAATGTGAAGTATTTTTAATTGTGGATTTAATTCAAACTAAACTGTAGCAAAACCAGGGTTTTTTTTTAAAAATAGTCCTTCTTGCAAGGTAAAACGTTAGTATTACAAAACTTTGAAAGAGCCTTCTTTTTTTAATTTTTAAAAATTATAGATGGACACAATAGCTCTATCTTATTTTTATATGGTGCTAAAATCGAACCCAGCGCCTCACGCATGCGAGGCAAACACTCTACCACTGAGCCACAATTCCAGCCCTAGTTAGCTGCCTTTTTCAGAAGAAACTGAAGAGATCATGTAATAGAAACAATGATTTCTAATACCCCCCAAATCTGTCAAGACATGAGAGGCTTGCTCTTCTTCAGTTATTCTGATTTATCTTAACTTCAAATTCAACTAAGCAGTTGAACAGTGACTGAGTAGAGAAACTTGAGGGGTATAAGGGAGGAGTGGGATGGAGGAAAAGAGGTGAGAAGCACTCATTACCACAAATCATCTACCATATATGCATTTTTCAGTTCTTCAAAGTTATGGCCAAAAAAAATTTCCATTACTTAACTGTAATTACTTAGTTTGAAAGTGAAAATCAAAATGAAGCCAGGTTGATAACTAGCAAGTAATGAAAAAGGCTTACAGAAAGGGTGGTATGGCAAATGGGCAGAATTCTCAGGCAGGAGCCTTTGGCATTAAGGAGCTGTCTAATCTGAAGCTCCATTACTAAAAATAAAAGCTAACATTCCATGAGTGCTTTATAAGTGCAAGACACTGTGTTACCTAGCCTACAGGCATTATCTCATTGTGCCCATTTTAAAAGTGAAGAAACTGAGGGTTTATAGGGTCATAAATTTGGCCAAGGTGTTTTAGTCAGCTTTTTTTACTGAGACCAAAAATAAGTGACAAGCAAATTTATCTGGGGCTTACAGCTTCAGAGGTTTCAGTCCAAGATGGGCCCAAGTCCAATGGCCCAGTCCATTGCTATGGGCCCAAGGTGAGGCAGCACATAATGGCTGAAGGGCAGAGCAGAGGAAAACAGCTCACCCCATGGTGTTCAGGAAGCAGAGAAGAAAAGTGGAAGAGGCCACAGGAAAGATGCACCCTTCTAGGGCACCCTTTCAGTGACTTACCTCCTCCAGCTATGTCTTACCTACCATTCAGTCCATTCAAACTAGAATGGACTGATTAGGTTATAGCTCTCACAATCCAATCATTTTACCTCTAAACAAAAGCTTTGGGGGGAGGGGCACCTTATATACAAACCATAACATAAGGTCACACAGATGTTAACAGTGAGATTTGACTGCAGAGACCTCATTCTGGCCCACAGTACAAGACTAATTGTACTGGGCCTTAGTTTCCTCATATGAAAAGTGAGGACCAGATATCAAGACTAGCTCCAGGGCTGGGGCTGTAGCTCAGTGGAAGAGCACCTGCCTAGCATGTGGGAGGCACTGGGTTCGATCCTCAGCGTCACATAAAAATAAAAAGCATTCTGTCCATACACAACCACAAAAGAAAAAAAAATTCCAGCTGGAATTCTGTGATTCAATGACAATGACAGAAGCATACTCCTTAGTGGCTTGTGTACTAGGTACACTGATGAGGATTGGCACATTTCCCTAAAAAGGAATGTCCCTGGGTCATATGCTAATATCAATCACTGTATCTATTCCTTGGCTTCTACAAGCAGATAATAAAGTGGTGAGGCTAATTTGAAAAACCCTTGGTTCATTTGCCCCCTTTCAGCAAAGGTCTGGTGCCCTTGGACTTTCTCTTCAGTAATGGGCAGAGTATGCACTAAATAAATATTCCATAGTCTCTGCTGGAAAGAGACTGAAACTGAATACCATTTTAAAAAATATTCCCTATGAATGTTTTATATGTATCAGCAGACCATTAAGCTCCACGTGGGCAGAGACAACACTGGCCTTGTTCACTGCTGTTTCCTTTGCAGCTTAAATTGTACCTCTTATATAGTAACTGCTCAATACGAGTGCTGTTCTTACTGTTGTTACTGGATTCTTACAGTTCCAATTTTCCCTAAAAGGAACAAAATAAAAGTATTAAAAGCAAAGCCATGCTATTTGCTTCTTTCTCTCTGTGGTTCTTTATTTAAATAGCCAACTTAAATTGAGTATCTTAAGAAGTGCTAGGTGCTACAGTGAAAACATTCCTCGTCTTTAAGGAGACTACTAGATCTCGTTCAAAAGACAAATTAGAAATATATAAAAAAAACAAAGCCAGGTTCAATGGCACATACTTGTAGTTCCAGCTACTCAAGAGGCCAATCAATAAATGTGCAAAGGAACTGAACAAACACTTCACAGAAGAAATATGAATGATCAAAAAAATATATGAAAAATATGTTCAACATCTCTAGCAAAAGAAATGCAAATTAAAACCACAGTGAGATTCCATCTTACTCCAGTCAGAATGGCAGTTATTAAGAATACAAGCAACAATACATGTTGGCAAGGGTGTGGGGAGAAAGGTACTCTCAAACATTGTTGGTGGGGCTGCAAATTGGTGCAACCACTAAGGAAAGCAGTATGAAGAATCCTTAGAAAACTTGGAATGGAGCCACCATTTGACCCAGTTATCCCACTCCTTGGCATATACCCAAAGGACTTAAAAACAGCACACTGCAGTGATGCAGCCACATCCATGTTTATAGCAGCTCAGCTCACAACAGCCAAGCTATAGAAACAACCTAGGTGTCCTTCAGTGGATGAATGGATAAAGAAAATGTGGTATAAACACACAATGGAATATTACTCAGCCATAAAGAAGAATGAAATTATGGCATTTGCCAGTAAATGGATGGAACTGGAGAATATCATGCTAAGTGAAATAAGCCAATTCCCAAAAAACAATGACTGAATGTTCTGATTTGTGGATGCTAACAGGGGAGGTTGGAGAGGCAAATAATAGAAATAGATAGGACTGGAAGGGGTGTAATGGAGGGAGGGGATGGAGGGGGAATAGGAAGGACAGTAGAATTAACTGGCCATAACTTTCTTAGCCTGGTATTTGTATATACTACCAGGGTAACTCCACATTACGTACAACCACAAGAGTGGAAACCTAATAAAATAAGTTATACTTTATGTACGTATATTCTGCCAAAGTAACATTCTACTGTTAGATAAAACTAAAAAAATTTTTAAAAAAAGAGGCCGAGGCAGTAGGATTGCCTGAGCTCAGGGCCAGCCTGGGCAACACAGCAAGAACACATTTTAAAAAACAATACACAAAGAAAATGGTATTATTCAGTAGACATCTATTAGGCACCTACTGTGTGCTGATCATTGAGTCAGGTATAATGAACTGCCTGACTAGCAATTGCCACAAATAAGAGCAGGTGCTATGGGCTGGGCAACATAAAGGAAAATGTACAAAATAACTGACATTAAACTGATCTAGAAGATTAGAGAGAAGAGAAGCCTGGATTCCTGACTGCAAAAGTCTTCAGTTATATCCTATGGCACACTGGCATGCTTTGATCAATTTTAGGACCTGTGGCAAGAAATTCATTAGTAGTAATGATGTATATATTTTTATTGTAAAGAAGTTATAAACATTACCAGGTGAGACTATGATTTGCTGTATTCCTTAAGTTGGAAATACCTACTAAAATTTTAAATACACATTCCCTTATCTCATCAACGCTGCTTTAGGGAATCTGTACTTAGAAATAAAGTTGCTATTTTAAGGATGCATAGAAAAGGGTGTTTTTTGGAGTCTTGTTTGTGTAACAAATCATGAAGCCGCCTGAATAGAATATAGTACAACTACTTAAAAGATGGGATAGGATCCACATCCATTGATTTTGAAGGTTTTCAGGGTATATTTATTAGGAGAGAAAAGCAAGCTGCACAGAAAGGGTATAAGATGATCTCATTTTTATATAAAAGCAAACAAGCCAGCATGCCTTATATGTGTCTATTTATCTTTGTTTGTTTAGAGAAATGTGGAAAATAAGGGGAGATAGGAGAGGAAGAAAGGTATGGAGAGGCAACAGAATAAGTAACTTTTTTTTAATTATTTTACTGAAGGGAACAAATACATTCTTAAAGTTTGAAGAGACATTTGCAAAAGTAATAAATATAAAAAGTCAATTCACAGACTATCCCTGTAATGCTCACCTGCACTCAGATATGCTTTCTTGGACAGATCAGGAGAGGGTTGCATGGAACTGTCCATAACCCAAATCCTCCAAGGGCTCTGGAAGAGTTCATGTGGCTACCTACCTGCCATGAATCATCAAGCAAATGGGTTGTGGCAGAAAGAAAACGGAGAACCACTATTCTATAAGCAACAGAACCACAGACAATTTTTGATGTGGGGAACAGTTTTGAATTCAGTGTTCTAGGAAAATTAATCTGGCAGCAGACTGCAGAAAAAAATCAAAAAAAAGGAGAGGGGAAAACAATTAGGAGACTACTGATAAAACTAATAAGTTTGAACTAGGGTGTGGCCATTTTCTCCTGTTGTGCTGGCTTCTCAGGGAGTAGAAACTTAACTCTTTCCTGGTTTCTAGCCTTTGTTGCTTACTCCCAACCCAGTATTAGCATCTTTTTGGTCTCAAAAGTGTTTCTTATCTACTTTGAAGTTTTAACCTAAAATTCAAATTTAGGGTTTTTTAAAAATCATAAACCAATCATTGTTCCAATTACATTGGAACAATGTTACATTGTTCCAATTAGGATTTCATTAATTTCTCTGGCTTTGACTTTTGAGAATGTTTATATGTTTTAAAGACTGGTTTCAACAACCATCATGTATTCATGATATTCTGTTCTCTCTTCTACCCAAGTTGAGGTGACAGCATAAAACTACTCTGTCCTTACCCTATTTTAAGATTTTTGTCTCCTAATTCTCCAGCTATTCATTATCTTTTGTGACTGCTCTCTTTGGATACCTTCCAGAGCCCTGTCCGTGGTCCTCCCTCCTTTTTTTCCTGAACACTACAGCAGTTCATTCTTAAATGACTTCATCTGATTTTCTTGCTATAGCTAATACTTACTAGCCTTGCATTTTTTTCTTTTCTGTGACCAACTTTGCCATACTAAGTTGAACTATTTACCTGCAACTCTTAGAGGGATAAATTTAACCTAATAACTTTTTGAATCACTACTATATACTATAGATAGAATAAATCAAATCTAAAACAAAAGGTGAAGATAGATAATTTTAAAATTCAGGCAAAACAAAACAGAACAAAAATTGTTTCTCTCCTGTAGTTTTCATTGATGCACACTTATTTGAAAAACAGCCAAATTGATTTCTCGTCTGACTTCCCAGGTCAATCAATGCAAATGTACACACTAGCCGCATCTGCAAGAATAATCTCAATTTTTAAACAAGTGGAAAACAAAGTTGAAAGCTCTGTAACAAAAAGTTCTAGAGTGAAAGTTTACCACAAGTTAGTATCTTGAGCAAGATTCAAAACACCATACCAGACAAACAAAAAATCCCCTCAGACATTTTCAAGCTTTGGCTACCATAAGTTGTCCAGTGATAAATGAACCAGAGTTGCTGTAAGAAATTGAAAAGCAATCCATTTCCAAGTCTTAGAGCAAATTTAGAGACTGATAACAATTGAAAATACATTTATTTACATACACTTTCTGGTCATATACATAGGCTACCATCAGTTTTAAGACTGATTTTCCTCTATCTGGGGAAGATAACCTGGGCTATCACCCTTCTTAGTAGTAGTCACTATCTGCTATTTTCCTTTCTCTGCAATGATTAGAAGTGAACTCATTTCTATACATCTTCTTGATTTCCACATCATTTTGTTTATTTTGTATTTCTGAAATCTTACTATGTGCTAGACACTCTTCTTTCGACTGGCATATAGGAATATGCAAGGCAGACAACATCATTGCTGTCATGGAACTTACACTGTAGCAAGGAAACAGAGAAGACACAATGAGATACATAACGTCCAGGGTAAGAGAATAATGTGTGAAAGATGCTACTATTTTAGGTAAAGCAGTCAGAGGTCTCTCTTAAGAAGAGTTGTCATTTAAAGTGGAAACCTGAAGAAAGTGAGAATGAATCATGTAGATATTTGGGAAAAACATCCCAGGCAAAATTTCCTAGGGCTTTTAGGCTTCTGCATTGAAGATCCTAGAAAAAGGACAAGGTTTTCTTAGAGAAGAAAGATATTCTGTAAGTAGCTAGGAAGAAAAATAAACATGGCTTATGCCTAAGATGTACAACCTGATGTGGAAATCCTGTATTATCCTTGTCTTATATTGCATAGTATTTCAGATAACACTACACCATATTACTTTCTTCCATGTGACTTCAGTGTCCCGTTGGCTCATTCCTAACTCATTGAATCAGCTCATTGTTTCCACCTTTCTTTTGTCTAGGATTCCTTGTTACCCCTTTTCTTATTTCAAATAGCTAAATCTAATCTCATTTACCACTCATCCACACATCTTGCTCCCATCAGTTATACCTTCCCAGAAAGGAGCTTGGGAATGTAAAAGTGCACATTCAGAAAGCAAATTTGGGGGAAGGGAGAATGGGTATGAAGTGTTAAAACAAACAGACTGCTCTCTGTGAGGCTGGGGATTTTTATCTTCTTTATCTCTGTATGCCCAGAGTCTAGTTTGGTAAGTGCTGCTGCAAGTGCAAATGGAAGGACCTTTGAGATCATCTGGTTAGCCTCCCACTCCACCCACCTCAAGAATTCCTTTCCTAGAATGTCTTTGTAGCTTTTCCACTTACTAACACAATAATGTAGATAGGCTGCTTATATATTTCCCAGTGCCCACACAGAAGCACTTAGGCATACAGTAGTCAACTTCAGCCCATCACCAGAACAGAAATTTAGAATTTTCATTTGCTTTTTTCATGGGTAAATGACTTTTCCCTCTGGCTTCCTTATTTACTGTTTTTTTTTTTAAATATGTCTGTGATAGTCCTAAAGCATTGTGCAGCTGTTCTGACATTATCAATTAAAGGGTCATTTATCTTCAACATATTGAATTAAGAATTACTTATTTTTCTTACCTCTCCTTTAAAAATATTTCTTCTTAGATTAAAAATCTAGTTCCCAGACTATACTAACACCAACCTATGATATGTGCTTAGTGCTAAGTAGTACTTGCCACCTAATAGAAAAATCTGCCAGCAATCTTGGCTAACAGAGCAAAAGCAGGAGAATCAAGGCTAGTAACAAGTACAAAAAGTAAAACCATAGTTAGCAGTAAAGCACATCTGTCATGCTGTGATGGATCTTTATCCCCATTCCTTGGCCACTGAAAATAAATGATCTTTTGGGGGGAAAAGTATTTGAGAAAATAGGATGTTTTAGTATAAAAATGAAAACCTAAAATCATTCAACAGGCTATTTTTACCAAGAAATTCTCTCAAAAAATCGCAACACTAACAAAATGGTTATAAGAGGTATATCCTACTTTTGATAAAACTGCATGTATTTTTATAATTTCCAAGACCAGGGACTGGGGTTTTAGCTCAGGGGTAGAGTACTTGCCTAGCACATGTGAGGAACTGGATTTGATCCTTAGCATCACATAAAAATAAGTAAAATAAAGGGAACTGTGTCCATCCACAACAAAAAATTAATAATAAAATGTTGTTGTTGTTGTTGTTATTATTATTTCAAGGACCAGGATCTACTCATCCTAACATTTTGTGAATATTAAACAGACAAATGAATTAGAAAATAGCATTAACAATGAAAATTCTTGATTTTTTAAAGTACTGTCAGTAAAAGCAAAATTTTCTTTTCAGGTTATGAGGAATAAAAGTAGAAAATAGGCTGGGGATGTAGCTTAGTGGTAGAGCACATGCCTACCATGCATGAGGCTCTGGGTTCAGTACCCAGTACTGCAAAAGAAGAAAAAGAGTAGAATACATGTGAATTTTATAATGCAGCTGTAACTGTTACTTTATGATGGTAAATAGTTTTAGCATACTTGAGTTGTTCTTGCCATAATGATTATCAAATAGTTAATTCCCTTATACACTGAGAGACTAGAATGAGAAACTGCTTTGGAGACTGTTCTAGGAATTCCCCCAATTACTCTGTTATTACCAAATTCCCTTCAAGTTCAAGTCAAAGGTCAGGCCCACCTTACTTGAACATAGACACGAGAAAAAAAATTCAGGCATAGAAGTGAGTAATCTCTCATTTTTTCTGTACTATGTCAAGAAAAGGGAATGTAATATGTGTGGATGAGTGGGAAATGAGATTAGATTTACCTATTTGAAATAAGAATAGGGAATATAAGAAAAGGGAATATAACTTTATGCTGTTTGCATAGAGTTCCTTGCTACTTAAAGCAAAAACAGAACTTAACTACCTAACATCACCCATTTCCGAATAGTCACCCTGCAGTGCTACACACTTATTCTAGGCATATTCAAAACAGAATCAAACATTTTCTGTAGTAATGTATACATGGGTTCTTTTAAATTACCCACAACAAAAACAAATGTTATAATTCAAGAGAGGATCAAATTTCTGGAAATATTCAACTCATCTGGATTCACATAAATGAGGTAAACGATCAAGCTAAGGAATAAATACATTTCCTGATTAAGTAAGAACACTTAGGTGTTATTGTAGTGTAATGAGTTTAATTTTCTTTTATGGCCTACAAGGTGTCTCTGCAGGCAATTTCAAAAGAGGAATAACACACATAGTCTCCCAAGGTGGAGTCTTTAAAAACAATATTCATTTGTAGTTTTCTTAAAAAAAAAAATTGATATTATAATCATACCATCCTTAATAAAGCCAGCTGGATTCCAGATGACAAATTTCACATAATGTTGTAATTAAAATTTTAAAAGTTTCCATGTATAAACTTAAATTGTCTTATACTGGTATGTTTAACTATCTAAACTGCCATTTGTTTCTATACTTGCTTCCATTTTATATTTTTATATATGTACATGAATTTGATATTTGGTTTAATCCACCAAATTTATCTTACTAAAGGTTTTTTAACCACTTAATTTTTAATTATTAAATATAGCCAAAGGCTTTATAATACTCCCAAAATTATGCATTAAGTACACATTTTACTGTTCAGTATATTCAGATTTTTTGCACACAGCTTTGTGAGATACAATAAATTTGAAAAATTTTAGGAGTTGATAACTTCACTTTCATACGTACCAGTTTCTTAACGACAAAGAATCTTTGCATATTTGATTTTGTAAGAACTCCAGATAATTAAAAAAAAATACCAGAAAAGGGATTTCTAGCATATAGTAATAGAAAGATAAAGTGACCGAAGTCATCAAGATAACTGTTAAATTTAGATGGCATACTTAATATGTAACAACAAAATCCACTGAAAATCTCTGAAAGAACTACCAAAAAACCAAAACTCAAAATAAATAATGTATGTATGGGGGTGTAAAGATAATTATCTTGGCACTTTCAGTCTTTAAATACAGCAGTCTTCATGAAAAGTATCCACGACCCTTAGGGGATTACACATAAGAAACACTAAAACATTTCCTAGTGCTTGGTAATAGCAAATACCTATACCACAGACATAGATACCAGAACTGCTGAGCCAGTGAGGGTCATGCTAGTTTGAGTTAAGTGGACTTGGCAGAGTTTTAAAAATTCCATCTTGCATTTTTATAATGCTTTTTAATTTTCAAAGTAAACACACTATCAGGCAAGAATGGTGGGTGCTCCGTTTTACAGAAGTTGAAACTGATGGCAATAAGTGATTATACAATATGTGCAGAGGCTTGCTCACATTTCTCTTTTATATATTATATTTAAAGACTCACTATTGACAAAAATTATTAAAAGATCCATGAGGAATTTCTAACATACCAAATATTAACTATTTCCTTTGGAACAGTATTAAGATTTAATGGGTAAGATTCTTTTCAAATGTCTAACATTTCTCCACCTGTAAAATTAAGGCAAGGAACAGCGGCCTTCTGTCCTACATGGATATTAACAGAATCAGGAACTTAATATAGAAACTAGAATACAAACTTTCATAGAGTTAAGGCATTTAAGTGAGATGCATGCATGAAAAATGCTTAGCATAGTGCTTGCACATAATTAATACTCAATAACTATTAACAAAAAAAGTTAACAAAATATAAATGGAATATAAACACTGTATTTTTAAAACATCTAAACCATTCAAAGTAACTTTTATAAAACACCTGCCCAGTCTTATGTCAATAAACTGTTTCAGATCTCTAGAAGAGACCCAGATATTTAAAAGAAGTCTCCTGGGGAGCTTAGATAACTGAGAAACTGGTTATTCCACTTGATTCTACCACTGAGTAATTTTTTAGTCTTTCCCTAAATACTTCTATGGATCTCAATTTCTCATCTGAAAAAATGAGGGGATGGGAATAGATAAGCACTCAAATCATTTTAAAGTGTAATCTAAAATCATGGCAACTAAGACATAAAACAGGCTCTAAGAACCCAGAAGACCTAGCTTTTGAGCTCTAATTATAGCAATATTTACATTTTATTTTGTATGTACCAACAACTGTATAATTTTTAAATCCTTTAAGAAATGCCAAATCTGTGAGTTTATTTTTTGTCTCATACTTTATAATATATAAAGAAAATGTTAAAGAATGAACTTTGGTCTATCATTCCCTACCCCAGTTCCTTCACCAAATTGACAGGTTTAAGAAGACTGTAGAATTTCAGAGAAACACACACACATTTTGAAAACAACTAGGCACAAGTGTAAAGAATTTGTTTTTTAAACTCCAAATCACTGTAGTACCCAAGGTTATATACTGGTTCAGCTCAGCCTTAAAACCTAGGTCTTTTCATTTTTAGTTTATTGTTTTTCTACTATTTCTGTGATTGAATACCAAAATCAAATTGGTGAGAGGGAATCTGAGAAGGGATATAAATCACCAAATTTAGCATCTTAAAATAAGGAAACTTTATTCCTAATAATTACAAAAAAACTATTAAAACAGTAACATAAAACAATGTCCATAATTAATGGTTGGTAGAGCTTTAAAGTTCAGCATGTGACAATCATAAGGTCATATGTCATAGCATTGCCCCAACCAGCATGAAATAATAAATCATGTACTAAACTGGATATCATTTCACAATAGCTTTCAAAATTGGCTATCAAATCTACTTTCATAATAGCCATGGCTAAATATTATTATGAAGAATTATTAAATCAACTAGAATTAGGTTAGTTTTATTATAAAAGGAGTAATATCAAACGACCTTAAACATTGGATACTTAAACTCTCGGATTATAAGTTACAAAAATTAAAATTAAAGATACAATAATATGTAAATATCTACAACTAATCATATCATTAAACCTTTTTCTCTCCACATATATATGTGTGTGTGTGTGTATATATATTTGGTGCCCTATGGAGTGAGTGGAAAAAAATTCTAAAGAGGTACTTTCACTGAACTTGCTGTATTACAAACACCTACTGAAGCTTGCTAAAAAGAAGAGGTATTTTAAAGCACTCAAAATTAAGAGTTGGTAACTCTGAACAAGTATGCTTAAGCATGCAGCTCTACCAAGTATGCTATTAATATTTAAACTAGCCCACAGATAAAATTAAGGGATGACACACTTTCATTCAAAATAACTGGCTGTAATAACTATATTGTAATATACATACTTTAAGTGACTAGCACTTGCAGAACCCCACAATTTATTCTGTATATTTGCCATTAAGAATTTAATTTCCTCAATATGTCAGAAGAATCCATAACCCACAAAAAATATATTGCCAAAGAAAAGGGTTGCACTCCAGTCTGTTAACAATGTATCATAAAAGTACACTATTAAATATGAAATGGTTATATTAACCCAAGACATTATTATTTCTACTGTTGAAATCATCAGATTTTCATTAAAGAGCAACCCAAATAACAATGGGACAAATATGAACCTGATCTTAGCAGAACTAACCTAATAGGAAGTAAAATGTGTATTCTGTTCTTATTTTGGTACTAAAGCATGGTAAGAAGAATGAAATAACTTCAGGGCTATATTGCCACAATTAGCTTTACATATCCACTTCCTAAAAGAAATAAAGCACAGCCCCAAATTACTCTCTTATTATTCTCTTCAGCCCTTTTTCATTTTTTTATTTTGAGACAGGGTCTTGCTATATTGCTGAGACTAGCTTTGAACTTGTGATCTTATGCCTCAGCCTCCCAAGCCACTGGGATTACAGGCTTGCGCTACTACACCTGCCCCAAACTGCTCTCTTCTTAAACCTCTAAATTCATAACAGTATATCCAAATTGGTGGTTTTCAGAACTGTTCTTGATATTTCTAAACTTATCTCCACTATTCCATATCTGTTGCTTCTCCTCCTTTGCCCCTTCCCCACTGGGGGATTGGATCCACCATCTATAACTAATTTTGAGATGTTATCAATTTTTAAAAATATGTAAAATGAAAAAACTATCAACATTACAAGTTACATCCTAATCTAGTTAGGCACAGATGATAACACACCATTCAAAGGGAAGGGAGCACTTAATGGATCTTTGAAAAAATATCGAAGTTCTCCTCAATTGGTTCTCTGAAGCTAGAAATAACATATGAACTTTAAAACTCTTTTGTAAACATCAGTAAGTAATTGATTTTTCAGTTTTAGCTTGATTCAACAAAATATTTCTTGAAAACTCTTTGTGCAACAGATTCACCAATATATATTTTGCATGACTCAAATATGAAACCAAGTGCCCGTTAATTTGGAAGACATCTATAAGTACTGCATTACACAATTACTTTTGATGAAATTACCAGGATAGCCTCAGAAGTAATACTGTTCAACACAAGCCTCTTTTGTCTACTTAAATCACTCACACTGTAGAACATAAGAATGCACTACTAATTAAAACTAGGTGTAATCACTGAAGAAAGTGTTTTAAGAACTATGACCCAGACCTATTCTAAATGTAATAAAAATTAAGATCTCCTAACACCTAGGATGTTTCAATCACCCGCAGGTCAGAGTGGATTAAGACTTATATAACTATAATAAATTAATGCAGATACTCTTATCTTTCATATTAGGCATTCATGCTAAAATAAACCATTTTGTTCTAATCTCTCCTTCACTAAAATATCAAAGGCCCATAAAGTGATCTTTAATCACATATAAATTTTACTATTAATACAGTTTGCATTTATTCTACATTTACACAAGGTGTATTCCAGAATAAGTCTTTTCACAAAGTATTAATAATATACTGAAAGAAACCAGACTAAAACACAGACAAAAAAACAAGACAGCATTAGGAATGCAGATTAATGTTACCAATTACAAAAATATACAGGGAATAGCCAGAGAAACATCACAAGAAGTAATTTTAAAAAAAATCTAATTACTCATTACATGTTTCTGTATTAGTCATTCCACAACAAATTGATATACCTGAATACATAATGTGTTTTAAAATCAATCATGCAGCCATGACAAGGTATAGATTTTTTACAAAAATAAAAAGAACCCCTATAATAGAGCTAACAATAAACAAATACCCCAAAGCAGATCACTTTTACAAATTGCTTTATATGAATATCAAAAATACTAAGCAAATAAAAGACACTGAAACACCCATTTTCAGAACCTTTTGGGAAAAAAAAATCCACCAAAAAGAAGGTAAATTATAGCCAGAACAAAATCTCTTCTCTATGCTTTCTCCCTTTTTCAGAAAACCTTTAACTTGATGTTAATGAGAAAGGGACAGGATTTGCCTCACTTATCTGGTGTTTGTACAGGTCTTCAATTTAATTACTTTTATAAAATTAGGCAGATTATTAATGAGAGACATTCCAATTTATACAAGTTTTAGTAGCTTCATTAAGCACCAATCATCAGAGCCCGAGCCTTTTACCTAAAACTGAATCTACAAGTTCATCCTGCATCATTCTGTCTTAATAATCCTACTCTTCAAGAGATGGTCTTAACTTTTTAACACTAATATTTCAACATCACCCCCAATATAAAAGCCATTCCTAAAGCCATTTATTTCTCTGCCTTTTTTCCAGCAATTTCACCATTAACGCTGAGGTAAAACAATGTTGAAAAAATACTATGCAGAAATGTGCCTTCATCATTGTTATGTTTATGCTTTTTTTAAAAAGCATATTTAGAAAGGCTCAGTTTACTTAAGAATGAATCTGATCATCAGTTAACATTTCTCTTGTTTTATTATCAATAAACTTTAACCTTAAAAAGAAAATGCTTTTCTATGCTCAATCATGATACTTATAATTTTATTTAATATGCTATCTCTATGTTATGGTGCACTGACATAGCTGAAGGATTTGCCTTTTCCCCCAAACAGAATGTAAGGCATTTTTTAAGCATTCTGAAGACAAGCAAGTTTAGATAGCAGTTTTAAAAAGTCAAATTATACTGTTTTCTTTTAAAATAGAAAAGAATGCAAATTAAATTATTAGCAGCATTTAATCTTATTATATCTAAAGTCAGAATGTCAGTATTCAATCAAGCTGTGGCTTCAACATGTTGATTTAGTTGCTGACCATGCAGGGTTACTGGTTATAGCTAATGTTTGGCTAGAGACATGTAATATATAGAGAAAACAACCAATCTGAGTTATATCATGGCTGTTGTTTAGAAACAATAGACTAATTCAATGATGGTTAGAAAAGAAACACTGTTTTCAATTTACTTGGATGCAGCTTTGTTCTGGGTAATCCTAAATTCCCAGTGCTAAATTAATGTTATAAGGTATCAATTTTCTAACATTACCAGATGACCCTGTATGAAAGCATTTTGCCTTTTTGTTAGGATATAGAATAGTGATTATAATTCCAAATCACACATCAGCATAAAAATGATAATTTCGCCAGGTATTGAACTTATAAACTGCCACATCATCATAGCCCTGCCTACCTCTCTAAAGTTATTATGAGGCTCATACTAAAAATATGTGGAGACACTCTATATGTCATAAAGTACTATAAAAGCATCAAAATTATCTTTAATGATTTAAGTGTAACCTATGTTCAGCTAACAGTTTCTCTGCATATCTCAGATTTTATAAGGTGTAATGAAATTCCCGTGAATAGAAATTAAGTTGTTTTCTATGTGGTCCCTTATAGTAAGAAAATGAAAACACTATAATGATGATTATCAGGGCAGAGTTTCCTAAATGTATTATTTTTCTTTGTATAATTACATGTTTTATAAATCTATTTAATAGCTTCCTACAGATAGCTTAGTCAAATTAGCTGTGCTTACTCTAAGAAAATCAGGCACATAAAATTCACATTCAAAATGTTGAGATTGAAGTTTTAAACAGCATGTCTTAACATTTGAAGCAAAAGCATATGAAAGAATCAAATCTTATTGGAAACATTTTAAACTTTCAAGTTATAAAGACAGCAATTTAAAAGGTGAAGTAGTGCTCAACTAAATAAAAGATAACTATTGAATAATGAATTACTAAGTAGTAGTTTGTGTTATAATACAGAACCAAAGTGGTTTTTCTCCTGATTCAAAAAAGAAAAAACAAAAACAAAAACAAAAAAACTAAGCCTTTTAGAAGAATAGAAGAGCCCAAATCCATTTTTTTTCCTTCCCCTAATAAGCAAAGCTTCCTACATAAAAAGAAAAAGGGAAACTGTTTCTCAATGCAAGGATACCTTCCCAGGAAAAGAATTAAGAGTTTTAAAATCCTCAATGACTAATTAATAGGAACAACAAACATCACTAACATTTAAGAAAACACTTGAAATGATTATATACAAATATGTCGCTGTCTATTGTCTTTAAAAAAAAGTGATCAATTTTGTCACTACATTTTCCTTCACACCTAGAATGGAAATACAATCTAGCATTTATATGACTTGAGGATGAGGTACAGGACAGAGAACTTAACCTACACATACATTTAAATTGAGAACTTTTTTCAATAATTCCATTTTGATGGACCTTTTTAAGGTAAATCAGTGTACTTAAAAGCGACTAAGGAAAAAAAGAAAAATAAAATGATAGCTAAGAACTGAAACTTAACAATTCTGGCTATCAATTATCTGCTTGAGAACTTGCAGGAACATTTGAAAATAAAAATTTGTTTTTGCACCATGCTGCCTCCAATTCCTTTCGTAAATTGATCAGCAAAAACAACTTGTCTACTTTAGGTCAGGAACCCTGTGAACAAGACCCGTATCTAAAAATCACTATGGTCTGGCAACTGTATAATGTATTGCTTTAGCAATTTCAAAACTGATTCTTCAACAGAAAAGTTCAGTTTGAAGAACAAGACTCATTGTCAGTACTAATTTTAACCCTTTAGTTTCAAGTAACACTTCACAAAAGTACAAATATAGCAGCGCAACTTTTGATTATGTAAGTATTAGCGTATTGTAAGAGTATATTCTAAAACAGACAAATCAACATGCACAACTATTACCAGACATTATACTCCCTTGAATTCATACAATTTTTACTGAAGATACTTGTTACTGAGCAATATTAAAGTTTTCAAGCAAAATTTACAATACTGGCCCATGTGATACTGAGTATCACTATTTAATGAAAAACCTAAAATGATTATATCTGGATTACTTAGGTTGTCTACCATGCCTATTTTCAAAAGATCACTTATTCATATGCAAAAACACATGAATTTCTGGAGAACACATAACCAACAAGTGTGTGGTTAAATCTACCATTCTTACAAAATAGAAAAGTGTTTATCTGCCTGGGGATTTAGCTCAGTGACAGAGCACTTGCCTAGCATGTAAAGGCGCTGGGTTCGATCCCAGTACACAAAAAACCAGTACAACAAAAACAAAAACAACAACAAAAGCAAAGCACTGATCTTACCTTGAATAGCCATTAGAAAAAACCGAACGACTAGGGAAGTTAATAGTCCCCAAGGAAGTCAGGTTGTCATCTCCAGATCCTTGGCACCTATTCCAATTTTCTGAACCAACAGGAATTGGTGGAATGACATTAAAAATAGGCTTCTGATCCTGTTTTTGAGAAAGGGATGCTGTATTCATGTCATAGTGGTACATCTGTCCTCCAGAGGTACTCACACCATGAACAGAAATGGCAGACATTTTATTACCAATTATATTTGCCCCAGAAAAGCTTGCCTGACAGTAAACTGGGCCCAGTTTCTCTTGCTTAATTACACCCGGGGTACAGAGTTCAATGAAATCTTCTTTTTCTGTTTTCACTTGGGGCAGTGATGCACTGTTGGAGCTTGATAAGATCAGGTCTCCATTATCCTTAATTTTAGGTTTAGTGTCCGGTAAAATGAGAGGCTTGCAGTCCTCATTTGAGTTTCCTTCCAAAGGGAATGGATCATCCTCTTCTTCCAAAGGAGAAAGCAAACAATTTTCATCTATCAACAGGTCTGATCTCCAAGGACTCTCATTCATCTCTTTACTTGGGGACCCAGAAGAAAATTCCAAATCCTGCAAAATGTCAAAGGTGCTTTGGTCTGTGGTATACAGCTTCACATTGCCACCGTTGGTACCAGTCAGGCCCTTTAGATTTTGCTGTTCTGAGGACACATCAGAGTGAGTTTTAGGAAACTCCTTCTCTATGGGGGCAGCAGACACAGCAGCAGATGCTGAATTCTTGGCGTTCTCTGGAACACTAGTCGACCTATTGAGGTTTGCAATACTTTCTTCCAGAAGCCGAAAGTCTGTTTCCCCAGAGGAAAGGCTGATTTGGCCCTGCTGTGGGAATCCCAGGTCATTTCCCATCACTTTTGTTTCTGTCTCTCCCATGTACAGTCCCATTGAGAGTGAAACTGCTTTGGACAGATCTGGCTGTTGGGCATGGCTTACAGAGCCTTTTGAAAAATCAACCAAAAGTCTTTGCTGCTTGGAGTCTGACTGAGAAGCAGCAGCCAGTGAAGTCAAAGATGCAGAAACCTTCACAGCAGTAGCTCCTCCCCTTAGGGTTTTATAGAAGTCCATGACATTTCCCCTCTCTGGACCAAGTATACCGCTGAGGACTTCTTCTTTGCTGGGGGGTGTTGATTCTTTGGAGTCCATCAATGAACATCAGCTACAAAAAAGGGGGGGAACATAACAAGCTATAAAGTTATATTATTTCTGTGATTCGATTAGTAAGAGAAAGCCTGATAAATGAAGCTTTTAGTTAACTTCAATCAAATTCTTTATCAGGGTAGTTTAACATAGTCCAGAATAAAAAGTAATATCCCCTGCTCCCATTCAGTGTGCCACATTTAAAAGTACAATGCCATTCATTTGCACAGCTGAGGACAAAATTGTATCGAATTAAGCTTGGCTGTTCATCCTGCCACTCACGGAAGAACGTGTAGCTTTGTTAATCACAGATATTATAATTCATTACATCTGATTATTCTAAAGGTTCAAGTTGATGTCAAAGCATTTAATTTCAAAAAAGTATGATTAAAATTCCTACCTCTTTTCAATCAAGGCTGTTTGCTTTTCTGAGAATCTATATAACATCAGATAAATACTATGCTAGAATTCTCTATCTCTAATTATTCCCAAGTTCACCTCCTACCCACTACTCACACATCCAACACTCTTATAATCTACTGGTGTACCAATCATGTTTTATTTGAAAAATAAACAATACTGACCTGCTGTCTTCTAACACGTTGGAAAAAAACTCTTATTTTTAACACAAATTTCTAACCAGATGTGCCTGGTCTAATAGTGCCTATCTCCAAATTATATTTTATTTTTTCCAGATTTTAAATGTACATGGCCAACTAAAACTTACATTTTTAAAAGATCAAATAGTAGCTTCTCATTACAACTTTAGCTTATTTAAATATGACAAATAGAGCTGTCCAACCCTTATTATACTTCTTAGTAATATCTAGATTATTCTAGACTGTTAAGCTAATTTTTTAAAAATTGCTTAAAACCCTCAGTATGAAATACTATAGTATCTCTAAGATTTTTCTTTTCCAATTATCAAAGTACTGAAAAACAGAAAAACCCATAACTAAAATTACATTCACATAAATCCAAGTAAAATGGCATTCAATAAAATGCTCAGAATAATTTTCTCTGTATTCTAAACTTTCACCTTTTCCAAGTCTGAGCTTATTCTCGACGGATTAGATTGCTATTACAAGTAAATCTAATGCAAATGTTTTCAAAGGGGGCAAAGACTTTGATAAGCACACTTGGGACATTATTTTCAAATCCTGTCCAATCAAAGGAAACTTTTCCTTTACGAAGGCGCTAAGAAGCATAAGCGTCACGCGCCCTCACTGAAGAGGGAGGTGGAGAGAGGGGTAGGAACCTGCCACCACAAAAATCTTCAAGGTAAACTGCGTAGCTCTCCTCCCCTCAGCTGTTTATCTGATAACGATCTCTAAACACAAGGTATCAAATGGAGCCTAATGAATTTCCACACCGCTTTTTTGACAGCTGCCTTCAAACCCGAAACCATAACAATATTTCATAAAACGAAATGCTCCCCCAAGCGACATTACCCCCTAGTTTAAACTGCAAATGACCCTGTCACATTAATCGTCCCTAATGAACCATACCAAGGGGTCTTAAGTGGTATTACAAGGATGCAGTTATCCAGTCCGCAACCCTAAACGTCAAACTAGCACTTGTTAAAAATCTCCACAAAACTCTTAGAGTTAGGGACCACCTAGAAAAGTGGGCTCGAAATGATGCCAAAAGCTAAAAGAACAAGTCCTTTGGGGGGCGGGTTGGTGCGAGGTTGAGAGACCTGGGTCCAGACCTGTTGAGTTCTCTCCGACACGCCCACTTCTGCCAGATAACGCCGGCCCAGGCCGAAGTCTCCAAGTCGCAGGCTGTCAGCCCCCTGCCAGTGTACACACACCCCGCACGCACGCCAAAAACGAGGCGCGCTGGAGCCCGGACAGAAACCCTGGGCGTGCTCGGGAGCACCAGGGTGGAGAGGAAATATTCGGGCGAGTAGAATCCAGACGCGACTTAGCGTTCCGGGTGAAAATGGGCGTCCAGGCGGACCCCTTGGAGGGAAGAGAAAGGGGGACTTGCGTGGGGGAAGGACTTAAAACCCGAGCTGCTGGACGAGGTTCCGCTCGCAGTCAGAGCTCAGGTTCTTCCCTCTCGACCCGGCTAGGGAAAGGCGATGGAGGGAGAGGAAGAAGCCAGTGCTGTCACCGGCGCGCTGCCCTTTCGTCACCGACACCAAGCCTCGCCAGCCCCCACCCCCACTCCCCGAGGCTAATAAAAAGTTTGCAGGCTGCCCTGGCGGCCCTCGGGTCGGCCTCCGGCCCGGGGCGACACCTCGGGGGAGCGAGCGCAAGCGCCCGCACCCGCCCCAGCCCCCACCCCGCCTGCCTCTTACCTCAAGCAGAGGCGCCGCTCACCCGCCACCATCCGCAGCTCCCACCGCAGCTGAGATAAACAACTTAGCGTGTGAAAGCGGGAGGAGCAGGAGGGAATTTTTTTTCTTAAAAAAGGAAGTAAACAGCCGCCCCCTTCTCCATAGGGGGAGGGGAGAGCCCCTATTTCAGAAAGTCTCCCATTTCCCGGCTGACAAGCCAGCCCCCAGCTCGCTCCCGGCTCCGGCGCGCGCGTCCTCTGTCCGGCGCCCCGCCGCTCCAGCTGCGGAGTCTCTTCCCACCCACTGGAATGGGTCCCCGACGGGCGGGCGGTGACTCCGGCTCCAGTCACAGATTCGAGCTCGCAAAATGGAGGAGAGGGAGGGAGCGCGGACACGCGAAGGGCCGCCCGGCCGCAGCAAGCAAGCGGGACCGAGCGGGGGGCGGGCGGAGGCGGCGCCACGGCGCGCACACACACACACACACTCGCACACACACGCGCTCCCACTCCACCCCCGGCCGCTCCCCGTCCGAGGGGCCGCGCGGCGGCCGCGGGGAACGGTGCAACCTGTTGGCGACGCTCGGCAACTGCAGGGGCGCCCGCAGCCCTGGCCCCCACGCCCTCCGCGCGGGCCCCGCCACCGCGGCCCCGACGGCGCCTGCAAGCCTGCGGCCCCCGGCTTCAGCCCGGAGGAGGTCTGCCGCCCCAGAGCGGGGCTTCTCCTCCCCCACCAAAGGCAAAAGAAAGTGAGGCGGCAAGGGCCGATCTGTTCTCTCAGGGGCAGGCTTAGGAAAGAAGCCGAGTTTCTCTAGTTACTCTTCTCGCTGTCTACTTCCCGCCCCCGCCCAACTCCGCGGCTCCGGACCCACTCGGGAGCTTGCCCTGTCCCTCCGCTGCAAGCGCCACCAGCGCCCCAGCGGGTGACAGCAGGCGGGTTAGGGGCGCTCGGGCGCGGCCCGCGGCAGGGCCGCGGGGTTGGTGCGCACCGCCGCCCCCCGGCAGAGTTGCGCGAAGTGTGTCACTTCCAAAGGGGGTACAGGGTTGCACGGAAACCGTGCTGAGGAGACTCGGCCGCGCTAGAGGCCGGACCGCCCGACACGCCCTCTGGGGAGGCTTAAGGTAGGGGAGGGCAGAGGAGGGGGTCAGTGCATACGTACTCTGGGCCCGGCGGGAGTCGCGTGCCGGCAGGTCCCCCACCCACGCATCGTCTGGGCGGCCGGGTCCGCAGCCGCCGCGCTCTCGCACCGGGAGAGAAGTTGCAAAGCAGAACCCACCCTCCCCCGCGTCCCGACCGTCCCCCACCCTCTTCCCCTGTGAGGCGGCGGCGGCGGCGGCAGAAGGAGGCGCCGCCTGCCAAGTTCAACCCCCAGCCCTCCCTCTCTCCCTCCCTCCAGCGCGCTCACACTCGAAGGAAGTTGCACGCCAAATGCAAAACCTCCGGCGAGCTGAATTTCTTTGCACTTTTGAAATTATGATTAAGGAAAGCAGGGGGTGGCAGGTTTAAAAGCAAGTTGCAGAAGAAATAGTAAGTTGCTGGCGAAGTACGCCCTCCACCCATCCCAAACTCTTGACCTCTCCTTCCACCCCCTCCAGGGCTCAGGTCCAAGTTCTCGGCGGAGGCCCCTCCCCCCGAATCTTGACATTTGCTGCCCTCAATGCGTCGCTCACTCTTTCGCATTCATAGGACCCCTGCCCCTCCAAATAAAACAACACACAGGCAGATTTAAAATGTCAGCGTTAAACTCCCTCCAGCTGTTCCCGTTACACCCTCCCCCTCAGACCGAGGGAAACACGTGGCTCGTCCCCGAGCAGAGGGGCGTGGGGCGAGGGTGTCAAATCGCAAAGCCCCCGCCCCAGTCCCCTGCCCCAACTGGCCGATCTGGAAGGCGTGGGCGATGCGGGACCCAGCCTCCTACCTTGTGTGGCACATATTATTATTTTTGACTCGGGTAAGGTTGTGCGGTGTTGCTTTAGAGTGTGGAGAGGTAACTTTTGCGCCCCCACAGGTGACAGCAATTGACAGCTCCTGATACGAGCGGAGGCTGCCGCAGCTCCACCTAGTCCCTTCCCGGCCCATGGCCACAGCCACTCTCTCTCTGGCCAAGTTCCGACTCTGACGGCGTCCTTTTCTGCTCTGACATCTTGGAGGCGATTAGGGAAGCGCATGCCGGAAGCCGCCCACCGCCATCTTTGTAAAGAACGGTGACGCCAGCCGGCCCCGCGGCCACCATCTTGGCAAAGGTTCTACATCGCGGGTAGCCAAAAGTCGTCTTGCCTTGGTTCTAAAGGGTAAATGCTACCCTGCGTGTTGTGTGCTATGTGATAAACACCTCGGATCTAAGCAGCCCTCTTGTCCGGAGGCTCTCTATGGGGCAAACATCCAGGGGCCGCCATCTTGGCAAAGAAAGAGGTCCCTGTCTGGGAAAAGAAAAGGGAACCAAAACCTATGCCAATGCAGAACTCTCAGCCAGAAGAATTTTTATAAAGAGCACTAAGGCAACTCAGTGTTGACAAAAGCCACTTTTAATATCTCGGAGAGAGACTGCTGTCCTCTTAAAGTGCGTGTCAACTAGAAGGAGGCCCTTGCCTTGGATGCTCATAGTGGGCAATAAGAATTTACTTAGCTCTACTTTGCCTACTTGGCAGTTTTTCCATCTCCTGAGCCCCAAGGACAAAAATCAGATGACTTTCATGGATTTGGTCCCCAAACTACCAATAGTTTTTCATGAGAAAAAATTCAACCCAATCCTACAATAATTTATGCATGTTTCTAATAGGGGATAGACAAATGTGAGTGGTGGGTACATGAGGTTAAGGAAATAATTCTATAAGCTGGGCCCACTGTGCTGACACCCACATGCTTATTTTTCAAAGAAGCAATTTACCTGAAGCCCTATCTGGCTTAAGTAGACAGGATGTGTCACATTCCTCCGCAAACTACCTGTTATCTGCAGGAGAAATGCAGGCCTGAAATAATGTGGATAAGAGGAACACAAATTACCCAGAAGGAGAAGACTTTCATAGACCAGATCCTAAAACTCAGGAAGATATGGATAATTCATCCTAACCATAAGAATTTGTGATAAAAGAATCTAATTAGAACACATCAACATGGGCCAAAGTGACCTAGAGTTGTCTTGGCAGTGGGGACTTGAATGCCTGATGTTATCCTGCTGTCAGTCAATAGTCAAGAAGTGGACCAGAGCAAGACTCTTTGGAAAAGTCTGGGATCCCCAATAAAACTGGAGTGTAAGAGAGGAACACTGGTTCCTCCACTTTCTCTCTTGAGAGAGTTCCCTTTTTCCCTTTTACCATCCCTTCCAATAAAACCATTGCTTGTTAGTCTGAGTGACATGTCTAAAATTTTTCCAACTTGAGCACAAGAATTGGAGTTTAAAGGGGAGTCTTTGCAGTGCTTCAGTTTCCCAGAAGGCCTCAGTCCTGTAACATTACTAAAGCAAATAAACTCATGCTGAAATGATTATCCTTGTGCATTTGCTTAAAAGAACTAGGAATTATGCATGTATACATATACTTACGTACATCCATATGTACATACATGTGCATGTATGTCAAGGGAACCATAGTTATCAGAACACTTCTTCCATACCATAAACCTATTTCATAGCTGAATCTCTGCTCTATGAAAAGAATTCACTCCATCTCTCATACATTTGAATTATAAGTACTGGGTACTTTCTGCTTTTAAATAATTCATAATTTTATAAGACTTCCCAGTTAACATTTTCCCAGTTCACTTTTTCTGCAAATCCAGCAGATATTAATATGGAAAATTATAGTTTTAAATTAAAAATTCCCATTGCAAATACTTTTACTTGAGCAGACATACGAATTTTTTCTACTTTTTCTCTTCAGTGGTATAAATATGCCTAATTTTGAATTTGACAATAAAAATCTCATTCTTTAGTCTTTCACACTCATTTGAAAGTATGCATAAACTTTATAATTAAAAAAAAATTGGTACCAGGAATTTAACCCAAAGTCACTTAACCACTGAGTCATATCCATGGTTCTTTTTATTTTTTATTTGGAAACAGGGTCTCACTAAGTTGCTGAGAGTCTCCCAAAGTTGCTGAGGCTGGCTCAAACTTGTGATACTCCTGCCTCAGCCTCCTGAGTCACTGGGATGACAGGTGCACACTACCAGTTTCATTGAAAGCATGCATAAATTTTAGTCTGTATGTTTTTCAGAGTAATAATCATTATATTTATGCCTAATATTTATTGACACCCCCCCCTCACACACACGCATGCATACACACACACACTGCTGCCTTCTTTTGCTGACAGGAGTTGAATGAGTATTTTTATTTATTATTATGATGATGATGATGAGGATGATGATGATGATGTTTTAGTGGTACTGGGAATCAAACCCAGGGCCTACTGCATGCAAGATCAGCACTTTACCTCTGACCTATACCCCCAGCCCTATTTGATATTTCTTATGAGGAAACTGAGGCTGAGGCTTACTTAAAGAAGTTGATGCTTGCTCAACATCACTGAGTGTTAAGGGTGGAATTGGAAAATATTAAAGAGGTTTTCCTCACTGATCTCATAATTTCTGTGAGGCAGTATATCAATCCCATGATAGACTTAAAATGTGTTTGTGAAATTTAATTTGAGATGAAGAAGTTCAGTGTACCAGAAAGGAGATGAGATTTAGTATTGTAATAACACAATTCTAACAATAGTTAGCTTCTGTTGAGCATCTACTGTCTATCAGGCACTTATTAAATGTTTTTTATGTTCAATATCTCGTGTTCTTCAGCTGATATATACAAATCTGTAACCCTGGAAGATATCATTACTACAGGTAAGAAGAAATATGAATCCCCAACTGAGGGGAAATGCATTTAACTTTCTCAGAGGCAAAGGTAAGAATGAAGCTGCTATATTCAAACTAAATGGAGGCAAGGGCCTAATCTGGCTTCTTCACAGATTTTGTATCATCCTTCTGGAACAGAGCCTCATACATAATAGGCTCTCAGCAAATAATAGTAACATTGAATCAACTAGTCAACTGGGCATAGTATCACTTGGGGTTATTGCAGTGGCCAAATGAGTTAATGAAAAATGCACACATACTGTTCAACATCCTGATTTTTACTATCACAAGTTTAAAAACCTGAATGCTCCCCTTTTTAAAAAACAAAAACTAGATTAGATTTATTGTTGTATGTCCTTATGTTGTGCTCCTGTTCCAGTATATACAATAGCTCCCCATTCCAGTGATACATAGGTCCCAACTCCCACTCTTCTCTTAAGATCATCATCTTCCATCTGTCCTTTTGTAGAAAATGAAGGTTTCTAGCTGATGTGATTGAACTGTTGTTTAAATTTGAAAGTTATTTGAAGC
Organism: Geosciurus inauris; assembly: GCA_004024805.1. Taxonomy (NCBI): domain Eukaryota; kingdom Metazoa; phylum Chordata; class Mammalia; order Rodentia; family Sciuridae; genus Geosciurus; species Geosciurus inauris. The sequence continues at coordinate 24,576 of PVHX01008574.1, read as the reverse complement.
AAAGAATCATAAAAAATAATAAAACTTGCAAGCTTTCAACTTTTGAAGCCTAAAGCCTATTCTTGAACATTGACTATCCATATATATAGTGAATGTTTTATATACATATTTTATATTTTATAAATATATATTATATATATTTTATATATTTATGTATAAATATAAATATATATATTTTATAAATATATATTATATATATTTTATATATTTATATATAAAGCATTGGCCACATATATATGTAAATATATATGTATACATACAGTACTGGGGATTGAAACTAGGGTTGCTTTACCACTGAGCAGCTACATCCCCAGTCCTTTTTTATTTTTTATTTTGATACACGGTCTCACTAAGTTGTCCAGGCTGTCCTTGAACTTGGGATCCTCCTGCCTCAGCATCCCCAGTTGCTTGAATTACAGATATGCACCACCATATCTAGCTGCTTATTAAACTTTTAATTATGGCTTAAAGCTTTTATAAGTTCACTGACTGGAGTTCCATGTCTTTTTTCACATAAAAACTACACCTGCAGTGCATCAGGTAGAGGCCCTCACTACAGTCTTTTAAAACTCATACATCCACTGTGTTTGACTACAATCATTTATATGGCGTCTTTCCATTTGGATTTTGTGGAACAAACTGATTTCTTTTCATACTCATATTTCATTCTTTCTTTAATATTGAATGTAATTAATTATAATAACAAGTACAAATGGCATAAACATGCCTGAGGAGAAAGCATAAGGAATTGTTGGTAGCTCACCTGGTGGCCGCAGATGTGCAGAATACAGGAAGTAAGCTTGCCTGGTGTTCTGCATCCCCTGAGCAGCAATCTGTATGTGTTCCAGGGAGACTGAGAGCTTGTGTTAGTTCAGATGAATTGACTAGCATTAGCTAAGAAAGATCCTGTTCAAGAAGGCACCGTACAACACACTCCACCTCTTCTGTTGTTTATCATCTATATTTCCTGTTACACCAAGACACATCTTTGTGATTTTTCCTCCTATAGTCTGTGATTCTGTGTCATGGCTACAGTTTCCACTTATTTGTTTTTCTATCCTCCTTCAATATATGATGTTAAATGTAAGTTGAAATCAAATAAATTTTTGTGCATGTATTACTTTTGAGTACGTAGGCCAACACAGCTTTTGCTGATTGTCAGAACATATTTTTAGAAAATTATTCCTGCAGCCATCATAGCTGGTAGATGCCTCTTTAATATCTTGACTTTGGGAGATATTTCATATTTAACTTTTTAGGCAAAAGGTTCAATGAAACCTGGCTGAGCTTGACTGCCCCATCTCTCTCTGCTTCAGCATTTGGCATCTCACCACAGACATGCCTGTTACAAACAGTTCACACCAGGACAGTTCTTAATCTAATAAATTTCATTTAGGTGCTTCTCTTTGTAATTGGAATTCACATTCCCACATGACCTGGCAAATGCTAAATTGTTACCATCCTCTCTGATGTTTTGCTGCTGCTCATGAAGTTTTCAATGATTTCCTCACAAGCAACCTAAACTATCACAATGTATGTTCACATGTGCACAGTGCTCTCTGGTGCCCTGGTTAAGTGCATCTTCTTCATGCTGGCAGGACTCTCAGACCTGAGTTCAAGGAGGAGGTAAATATCAGCAGGTGCACTCATTCAGGAATGAGAATCGGCAGATAGCTAAATGTTGCCGTAAGCAGGAACCTAATGTTTTTAATCTTTGGTGGCATTAGAAAAAGCACACTGAATAATTATAATGAGTATTAGGTACATTGTTTTTCATTTGTGGCATTTGTGGCTCGCCATTATGTCATTAGCTTTCTTCCTCTTCTGATTTAATCTTTTCTGTCCCATGTTCCTTTGGTATAGAGTATTTCAATCTGCTCCATTTCTAGGTGGAAGCTCTCAGCTCATTTTTGAGAGCCTATGTTTCCATTTTGGTTCTTGCACCTTAATTTTAAGATTATGCAAGTTTCTGTTCTGTTTTAAGATAAATTAGAAGATAAATTTAAGATAAATTAGTACTGTATAAGTACTTCATAACACACCTTAAAATGCTACAAAGGACATTTGTTAACAAATTTTTTTAAAAAATTGGTACCAATATTAGTCATTCAATTTTCTGATTAAATTTTCTTTAGCTTCTTGTTTTATTTTCAGTGTAAGACCTACATTTGAAGCGCTGTTCTACCATTTACTTACTTGAATGAGCTTGCACCAATCATTTAATTCTTTTGCCTATAAAGGAGGGTTAATGATATGTACCGCACCTATCTTACAGGAAATACATAAGTTTCAAATGGGATGAGCTATTGGAAAGGAGTTTTTAAACACCAAGCTTTGTTTGGAAAATAAATTTTTGCATCATTGATTCACAACAGCAAAAGTGAAAATTATCTTTGCTTCTCTTCACTCATTTCCCAGAACCCAGTGCAACAGGCAATCTAGAACTTCAAGCAGAAGAGTGACAATTCAGTTGTGTGCTGAGCCAGCGGTACCAGCTCCCAAGAATTGATTGTTAAATGTTCAAGGATTTTGTAAATCAGTGATCATGATCATTATTAAAAACTAAATTATTTATAAAATTACAACTAAGTATTTTAACAACGAAGATAACAAGTGCTCAAAAGTTTACTTCCTAATTATTTTTACTACATTTTACTGTTATATCTTTGCTGTTATTTCTGTCTGCTCCATATAATTGACATCTTCTATAGTGGTGGGATACAACATATTTCTTCCCAACTCTGTATTCTAAAATGTTATTTTGTTAGTCTGAAATCAAATGAAGTATTTACAGTGTAGAAATTGGAAAACACCAGAAATCAGAGCTCAATTTGTTTTGTTGATTGTTTAGACTTAAGTGTTTGTGAAAAATTTTATAATAAGATTAAAGTTAAAAGTGTGTTAATTTGTGAATAACACAAAAAATTGAGGAAGTGTTTTTTTTTCAGTACTTGAAAAGTAATATCTGATTCAACAAGTCACACGTCGTTGATGAACAAGTTTAGTCTCAACACATCTTCGGTGCTTCACTTTCCTCTCACTCATTCATATAAAAATATCAACCAATATGCATGTTGGAATTTCAGTAGCATGAACAACTTCTTTGCTGAACTGAATATCAGTCAAATATTTATTTGTAGACTGATTTTGCCAAACATGGTTGAATTGTAGCTGTAGGTTGGCTTATGAATACAAATGTTGGGCAAAAATCACTGAAACTGTTGTTTGAAAATCAGTTGGCCATATAGAAGTCAGTAGAGTGTTACGTATTTTGTTTTGTAAATTGTGTGCCATCCATACTTTATATTAGTAAAATTTATGACAGACACATACTCCCTCCCCTCAGGAAGTTGTAAATGTTTACCTCATGCTACTGTCCATAACATGATTTGCTATTTGGAAAGATCCCTCTGCCTGTGATGTGGAATATGGTTGTAAGGGATAAGGAAGGAAGCCAGAACTGTGGTGAGAGGCAGGCACATCAGCCCAGGGAAAGAAAAAGGAAATTCCTACTCGGGCAAGGGCCATGGAGGAGGGAAGCTAAGGTTAGACAAGCGAAAGGAAGACAAACTTGTAAAATCCTCAATCACTCTATGTTACACAGTTAATGATGTCTCTTTATTCTTCTCACGCCTTTTTCTGTTCTTCTTTGCTTTTTTGTACAAAGGACCCTATCATAAGACACCCTATTGCATTGCCTCATAGTTATCAGCAGACTTCTGGCTACCACGCCTCTCCCTGCTTCTCCATTATAACCTACAAACTCTGTTTTGGTTTTAACATTTTGCAAGAGAAGTTATTACAGTTTCTGGAATTAAAAAAAAAAGACCTTAATGACCAGAAAAAGGAAAACTACTCAGTCACATAGCTACTGAGGACTGACACTTTGAAGATTCCATTTGGATATCTTGATTGGCTTTATTCTGGTCTTCTAGGCAGACATTCTAACACTGAGCTACATCCACATTGGTCTTCTGATAATTAGGTATTTTGTGGATGGTTTCCATGAATCATGGAATCCTTTATTTATTAATAAAGGAACGGGAGATGTAGCTCAATAGTACAGCACTTGCCTAGCATGTACAAGGCCTTGGGTTCAAGTCCCACACCACAAAAAGTAAAAAACTAAAATTAAATAAAAATAGAGGAAATGGGCACTGTGGCACATGCCAGTAATCCTAGTGATGTGGGAGGTTGAGGCAGGAGGATCATGAGTTCAAAGCCAGCCTCAGCTAAAGCGAGGTGCTAAGCAACTCAGTGATACCCTGTCTCTAAAGAAAATACAAAATAGGGCTGGGGATGTGGCTCAGTGGCTGAGTGTCCCTGAGTTCAATCCCTGGTACCTCCTCCTCAAAAAGAAAAAAAAATAGAAGAAAAAGATTTTCCCAACTAATTTCCTCTCAAATTTATTCATTCCTTCAATAAAATATAATTCCGCCAGTAGAATAGCAACTACTATATATTAGGCTCCAATGAAATGCAGCAGGGATACAAAAATTATTTTGAGTCCAACTGTTATGTGTCAAGTAAAAACAAAATAAAATTAAAAATTATAAACAGACATTAAATTAAAAATTATTATGATGTAATCCCTACCCTTGAGGAAATGGAGACAGATAGAGTAACAAGTATCTAACAATGCAGACTTGTAGAAATGTGGTCATAGATGCACAGGGCACTATGTATGCAACAAGAAATTGCATGAGTGTTTAGGGGTAGGAGGTCCTGTGCACATGGAGGTGAGATTGATTTGAATTATCAAGGATCTCTTTCAAATTATTTGGCTATTTCTCATGGAGAAGCATTCAGAATGGAACTTGTCATTAGTATCGTATTGGGACTTTATTTTTTGGTGGAGATGCCCTTAAAAGATATCCAACTCTTAAAACAAAAAGAGTGTTTACTGGTTCACTTAAAAGTCCAGGGGAAGTTTAATTTCAGGTATAGCTGGATCCAGGGGCTCAAATGATGGCAAAAGAGTTTGAATTTTGTCTCTTAGTTTTATTTTCTATTTTGGCTTTATTCCTGGGAAGGCTATCTCCACCTGATAGATTGTAGCACCTGGATTTTAAACATTCTACCAATTTAGCAACTTCAGTAAAAGAGTTTTTTTTCTAAATTTTTTTTTTTTTTTTTTTTTTTTTTTGGTACCAGGGATTGAACCCAGGTTCAATCACTTAACCACTGAGCCACATCCCCAGCCCTTTTTACTTTTTATTTTGAGATGATAGGGTCTCATTAAGTTGCTTAGAGCCTCACTAAATTGCTGAAGCTGGCTTTGAACTTGCAATCCTCCTGCTGGAAGGCCGCTGGGATTATAGGTGTGTATTGCCATGCCTGGCTCTTTTCTAATAATTTTAGTAGCTGTTCCTTGAATAGATTTCATTAACATAGTTGGGTCACAAGGTCATCCCTGACCCAGTAACTATGAGCAAGGAATATAAGAACTATATTCTCTGGCAAAGCCTAGGTCAAGTGCCTACTACTGACATCAAAGAGTATGACAGGGAGGGAGCAAGGGAAGGGGGGAAAGAGAGAGAGAGAGATGTGTTCCTCCAAATAATTGGAACTTCTAGATTCAAATAGGAAAAAAGGCTAGTCATGCAGAAAACAAGAGATACCCCTATAATAGCTATTTATTAAAATGTTAATAATGACATAAACCTCATATTTTACATTTTAAAGGAATTAGTCATGACCCTAAATGTATGTCAGCAATGGATAGAACCCTGAAAATTAAGCATAGTTGTTATAAGTCCTATTGGTTTCACTTCCTGACTTTAATAGAAATTGAATGTGGGTTTGTACTTTGAAATTTCAAATGTTACACAAATGAATTGATTATTGCTTTGCAGAAATAGTACTTCCACTTAATTGGGTTCTTTTCAGGTGATGTGATGATGTCTACAACTTTTAATCTAGTTTTATGGTCTTACTAAAAAGGAATTTGTCTTGCTTGACTATGATTCCAGCAACATGCTGGGGTGTAGATGGCTGCTGTGAGCCTCTGCCTATTTCACTCTTTCTGTCTTGACAAGCTGCATGTCACGCAAATGTCTCCAGCCTTGGCACTGGGCAGGCAGGAAGCCAGAATCAGTAATAGAAGGAGGAGGCAGTCTGAATACTTGCTGATTAATTTTAGCTTCACAGGCCTGATGGGTTTTCCATCCCTATAATTATCATCAGCAAATAGTTATTGAATGATGTCCAGCATATTTTTATTCCTCTTTCTTTGGTCCTGATTTTCATTTTCTATTTTACCTCTTTGTGATTTCATCACATGTGTTTCTGTTCATCAGACCAACAGAGAACTTCCTGTGATCAGTTTCAAAGTACTAAATTGTATTTCTCCTATGAGATTATCTATCTATCTATCTAATCTCTAAATTTGTTTTTGTTACAAATCAGTTCAAGTCCTCTCTGGAAGTAGTGAGGGAATAAACTATTAGAAAAAAAATGTAATAAGTTACTTAATGACTATTCTGTGCTTGATGCTATGTTGGTATATTTTATGTTAGTATAATTTGCTATGTTAGTAGAATTTGTAAATTTTCTTTACAAATTAGGCTTTTTAAAAAAAAATTGGAAATAAGGCTTAACAAGGCTATCAGTACTTACTAGGCTCAATCCATAAACAGAAAATAACAGAAAGGGGCAAGGGTATGAGTTATGGGTATGGCACAACTGAAGGAAGTTTTTATAGAAAGGAGATTGGGGCATCCAAGATTTGTGTGTGTGTGTGTGCTGGGGATTGAACCCAGGGCCTTGTGCATGCAAGACAAGAACTCTACCAACTGAATTATATTACCAGCCCCCAAAAATGGCTGTTCTTGTGTGGATGGCATTAGAAGGATGAAACATAAGACATAACTTCTGTATTTAAGAAAACTTAAAAATAATGGGTGCTAGAAAAAAAAAGACATACTTCTTATAAAAACCCAAATATGCAGAAAAGAGCTGCATAAAGTAAAAAGTCCCTCCTCATACACACGATTCCATTTTGCAGATGTAACTATTTTTTAAGAGTTGGTATGTATACTTCCAGAAACCTTGTGTCTATGCATGCATACATGCATATGGACACATACACATACAGTTTTTTTTTTAAATGGAATTTTACTACATGTATTTTTCAACTTCGTCCATCAAATGGTTTTGGACTTTTCATGTCAATATTTTCAGGTAATAGAAACACAGTATGTTATAATTTATTTAGTCTTTCCATTATTAATTAATATTGAAGTTGTTTCCAACTTTTCACTATTGCAAGACATGCTGCAACAAATAACCTTGTAGCTATACCTTTGTACCATTGTACAAGTATTTCTGTTCTCAGGCAAATGTGATTCATAACAATCATTAAATACCCAAATATGCTACATTAATGGGTTTATTTTAAAAATGCTTGTCCATTACCAGCTCATTTTCTACTTTCATCTTGCTTTAGGCATTCTGATAAAATTCAATTAGAGCAGGAGTCATGGATGGCTATGCAGAACAGGCTACTACGTGACAGTGATGATCCCTTATTCTGCCAATGTCACAGTTTTGCTGAATCTCTCCTTAAGTTAAATATATTGTATGTTCAAGGGGATTGGTTTTCATATGAACTGGGAAAAGTCACCTGCAAGGGATCATTCAGGGGGGCCATAATGCTTCTGTTGAACTCTCTCCATCCTGTCTTGAAAACTGATATGCCCTGTGTCACGGCCACATGGTGAGTAGGTGTTCTTTCACCTGCCTTATGGGACACATATGGTATCTGGACTTAAATTTTCATGTGGAAACGTATCTTTTCTCTAACTTTAGTCCATGTGTCTGTGATACTATTCATCCATTCCCCACTCTCTTAATGGGCCATGGCTGGCCTCTCAGAGTACTAACTAGTTCAGAGGAGGGGACATGGCAGGTACTAATGAGCTTGATCCCGGTCCCCAGTTCTATTTTTTTTTTTTTAATATTTTTAGTTATACATAGACACAGTGTCTTTATTTGGTTTATTTATTTTTATGTGGTGCTGAGGATCGAACCCAGTGCCTCACACGTGTGAGGCAAGCACTCTGCCAGTGAGCCACAACCTCAGCCCCCCAGTTCTTTTAATAAAAGATAAGATGCAAGCTTTGGAGTGGTTGGAGTCTACCACTTATAGGCACCATTGGAATGAAGTTGAAGAAGGAGGAGGAGAAAAAAGAGAGATCTAGGATAGATGCAACCCTAGTGATTTAGTTTGAATATCTAAGGGCCAAGACCACCCCAGATTTCACTATTATACACTTCAATACTTAATAATAATAAATCTTCTCCTTCTCCTTCCCTTCCCCTCCTTCTTTTTCTTCTTCCTCTTTCTCCTCCTCCTCCTTTTCCTTCCTCTTCTTCATCTTTTTTTTTGGGGGGGGGGGGCTTCAGTTAGTTGGAGTTATCTTTCTAAAACTTACATCTGAAAAGATCCTGATATCAGAAATAAAGTTCTAAAACACAGGGTGCTGCTCCTACTGGAGGAGAGAGGCCAGTTACAGTTATTGAGTTTCTAAGATGTCCTAAAAAGAAAAGGGGAAATCCTGAAGAGAATGTCTAAAAATAGACATTCAACAAGTGGGCTAGGGTTTAATTTTATAATTAGGTGAGGTGGTCAGACAATTTTTTTTGTTTTGTTTTGTATGAAGGACTGAACCAAGGGGCACTTTACCACTGAGCCACATCCCCAGATCTTTTTATTTTTTTTATTTTTTTATTTATTTTTATTTTTTTATTTTTTTATTTTTTTTTAAAATATTTTTTTAGTTGCCAATGGATCTTTATTTTATTTATTTATATGTGGTGCTGAGAATCGAACCCAGTGCCTTACACATGCAAGGCAAATGCTCTACCACTGAGCCACAACCCCAGCCCCTGATTTTTTTATTTTTGAGACAGGGTCTTGCTGAATTGCTTAGGGCCTCATTAAACCTGGCCTTGAACTTGGGATCCTCCTGTCTTAGCCTCCTGAGTCACTGGGATTACAGGCATGCGCCACCATAACCAGCTAAACTTCTTTATGTAAAATACTTGTACATAAATGAGAATATCAAACTGTAGTTGATTTACAGATTCTGGCTCCATCTGCCTCAGATTTCCATTTTTTATTAGACTAGAAATTACTTCTCAATTTTAGAGTATGTACAAGAAGAAAAAATCACTGGTAATTATCCAAGAGAAATGTCTTAGTTTCTCTTCAAGGCACTTTCAATTATGACTCTGTTTTCTGTATTTGTCCACCCTTCTATTTTATTGCTTTGTTTATAGTAGACTTGGTTACATATTAACTCCAATACATTATCTGTAAATATGACCTAGTGAAGTTAGAATATTTTAACATCTCATTAGCATTCGCGTTCTTGAAACCAAAACCCGATAGCTGAAGAGAAAGTTCAGTATGAAAAATCCATCTCTTAGTGAAATTAAGTCCACAGTCCTTACATAAATATCGTTCCTGTTTTATTTACATAAACTTTACATTTCTCTTATCTGTAACAGGAGCATAAAATGTGGTGGTTGATAAAGATATTATTAGCTATATTCAATAACATTTATTTACTTGTTAATAATTCCAACTCAATCTGAAATAGGCTTGAGACTACATCTTAGTAGACATGTCTTTGGCAAGTTCCTTAACTTCTCTGAATCTTAAGTTTATCTGAAAAACACATGTAATAATGGTATTTGCCTTGTAAGCCTCTTATACAGAGCAAATATGATCATTTCTGTAACACATTTAGAACAGAAACTGGCATTTTTAAAAAATATATTTTTAGTTGTAGGTGGGCACACAATATCTTTGTTTACTAATTTATTTTTTTTAATGTGGTGCTGAGGATCCAACCCAGTGCCTCACACGTCCGAGGCAAGCGCTTTACCACTGAGCTACAGCCCCAGCCCCCAGTCACTGGTATTGAATAAGCGCATAATAAAGTAACTGTTATGGTTATCCCTGCAGAAAGTGGAATGGCCGTGTCCATGACCCAAACAGAAAGGGCACACACACACACTTCACCAGTTTCCCCTCCTCTTTACGTCATGGACTTTGAGGTGACAAGTGAGGCTTGCTGAGCACCTGCCACGGATTCTGTAAAAGACATCCAGGCACTAGCTGGGAATTTTAATTTTCACTCTACGGTTTGCCAGGCTTCTCATGGCTTTGGGGCCCTATAATTCTATAAACCACACAAGTTACATATCTCTGTGGGATTTGATCCTTATAAAACCCAAGAGAACCATAGATTTTTCCCATCCAGCTGAGCACGTTCAAATAAAGACAGATATTTAAAAACACAGAAGTGGATCACATGCTCTTTAGCAAGAAAAATGCAACAGCCAAAAGAAATAAAGCACAGAGAAATGGAATGATTTGTCTGGAGTCTCACTGACGTGCCAAGGAACGAAAATGAACATTTCCTAACTCCTAGTCAAGTTCCCTACACATGGCACATAGTGATAATCTTCAGACATCAATATTTACCTTTTATGAATTTATTGCTGGTCATGTGTCAACCCACAAATTCATTTATTTACTTATATCAATGCTATCAAAACCTTTTAACTGCATAATCGAAGTCTGTATAATGTAGTGGAGAAGGCAGGGGCTGGGGGACAAGGTTTCAGTTTGGGCTTTGTGCCCTTTCCTGCCCCGCCCCTCAGCCGCATGATCTTGAGTAAGTTACTTTTCCTCTTTTTAACTGTTTGCTTTTCTCTGCTTAGGCCTCTGGGATTTCCCTCCTCATAGTTCTAACCCACATGGAACTATAGTTGTCCCATCGTGTCCACAGAGAATGGGTTCCTGGAGTCCCCTAACCAGCTCTATGGACACCAAAATGCTCAAGTCCCTCATATAAAATGGCATATGATTTGCAAATAACCTCTGTACATCCTGTTGTATACTTTGCATTATCTCTAGATGATTGATAATACCTAATTCAATGTAAACACTGTGTAAATACTTGTTACACTGTGTTGTTTATAAATACTGGCGAGACAAAAAGTCTGTACATGTTTGGTAGAGATGCAGTGTTTTCCCCTAAATATTTTCGATCTGTGATTAGTTGAATCCACAGATGCAGAATCCATGGATGCGGAAGCCAACTATAATTATGTTCCTCTTGTTACCTCTGGCTGCAGAGGTTTTTCTAGCAGCCCATATTTAATGGGTTCCTGCTGTCGGCCTCTAATGCAAGACCCCAGAGATAGAGATAAGTAAGATAGGCCCCTGCTCTCAAGACTTTCCCGGAGAAGAGAGGACAGAAACACAGATGATGTGATAAGTAAACACAATAATAAAGATGGTCACATGTGACAGGAGCAAGAAGGCTCAAGGGTGAAGGCAGGAATCAGGGAGGCTTCCGACAGAGGCAGGGTGAGATTACAGGAGGAGCAGTTGCTAGTGCTGGTAGGGCAGACGGACTGAGGCTCAAGGGAGGCAGGAGATCATGCTGAAAGGAGAATTGTGTTAACAGAATGGAGAATCCAGGCTCTGATGCTTTCAGTGGTGTGACCTTCACACAGTCACCTCAGTTTCCTCATCAGTTAAGTAGGCACGCATGGATTCCCTCTTAGGGCTGCTGTGAACATGTGATGAGATTATGTATGCTGATTTCAGCACAACACTTGGCACTAGCAATAGTTTACTTTTACCAACAACACGTTGTGATGCCTGTTGTCCCTCTCCCTCTTCCATGGACATAGGCATATTCATATTCTGCTATTAAATATATTTTATTTATAAATATTTTTAATATCACTCAAGTATTTGAAGCACTATGATAAAAAAAATGTGACATTCCATACAATACCCTGAGATCACAGAGGAGCCATTAATGATAATGTTTTTCTCTAGACAAGGAGTTCTCAACTAGGAGAGATTTGGGCCCCAGGGATATTTGGCAACACCTGGAAACATTTTTAGTTGTTCCAAAGCAAAGAGGGGAGCTCATTGGCATCTGGTGGATACAGGCCAGGGATGCTGCTAAGCATCCCACAATGCAGCTCTGCACAGCAAAGAATTATCTAGTCTAAAATGTCCATCCTTATGAGGTTGTGAAACCCTGTCCTGGATGTAAAATACTCTTATTTTCTGCTTATTTTCCATAATCATCAAGAAACACAGCAAAGCAATGTTCCTAAGGATCCTAATTCAGCTGCAAAAGTATGTCTTTCAGGCATTTTATGCATTTTAACATTTCTTTTGAAAACAAAAGTCCTCCAGAGCCCCTGGTAGGGTCCTTCACACTTTCCTTACTACCAAAATAATAGAAATTATTGTTATGGTTTTTTTTTTTTTTTCATTGTTTCCCTCCACATGGCTAACTCAGGACAAATACCATTTTTAGATGATGATTTTAATAAAATTCACCAAAAAGAGAGACTTATTCCTAGTTTAAGAGTTTTTGTTTGTTTAATAGGAGTATAGGAGTAAGTAGAGAAACTTAACAACAGCCTTGACCCGTCTCAGCCTCAGCAGAGATGCAAATGAGCAGCCACCCACCTCCTGCAGACTCTGCTGGGAGGGAGCTACTTGCCCTTTGAGTTCCCAAGTTCTTCCTAACACTTTCGGCCAGAGCTGGGCCAAGCACAGGGGGACTTAGAAGGGTCTGTACATTTATTTTTCTCAGACAAGAACTTGCTCCAAATCAGCTTTTCTAAACTGTAACATTAATGAGCTTCATCCTTCATTCTGATTTTCTTTCTTCCAGAAGCAATGTAGCAGTTGAGAGGTGGCTCTGGGGCAAGACTGCCTGGATTTGAATCCCATCTGCACTTGTGGGCTCACTGAACTTGGAAGCTTAACCTTGGTGTGCCTCAGAGTCCTTACCTGCAGGATGGGGGAAGACGACAGCACCTACCACCAAAGGTTAACGCGACAATGCACTGCATTCACTGAGTGTAAAGCACCCAGAACAGAGCCTGGCACAAGGTGTGCGGCAGACGACTGTTAGCTGTCCCTCCTTCGTTCATTCTTCTTTGCTTTGTGGTTCATTCACTTGCTCATAGGACACTGACACAGACTTTATGTAGATTTGGAGGAAGGTATGTGTCACTGCAGGGTATGTGACACAGTCACAGCTGGGGCCAGCCATGACCAAGGTAGGCAGTGGCTAAGTGGTACTCACTGCTTGTTCAGTTCTACTTCTTTGCTAGCCTACCAGTATCTTTTTTTTTTCTTTTTAAAAATTTCTATTTGTTATTTTTAGTTATACATGACAGTAGGATGTATTTTGACATATCATACATACATGGAGTCTAACTTCCCATTCTTGTGGTTGTACATGATGTAGAGTTACACTGGTCAGGTATTCATATAAGAGCATAGAAAAGTTATGCCCCATTTGTTCTACTGTCTTTTCTATTCTTATCTCCCCTCCCTTCCCTTCATTCCCCTTTGTCTAATCCAGTGAACTTCTATTCTCCCCCTATAACCCCCCTGATTATTGTGAATTAGCATCCACATATCAGAAAGAACATTCGGCCTTTGGTGTTTTGGGATTGGCTTATTTCACTTAGCATGATAGTCTCCAATTCCATTCATTTACTGGCAAATGCCATAATTTCATTCTTCTTTATGGCTGAATAATATTCCATTGTATATATGTACCACATTTTCTTTATCTATTCATCTGTTGAAAGGTACCTAGGTTGGTTCCATAGCTTAGCTTTTGTGAATTAAGCTTCTATAAACATTGATGTTAGCCTACCAATATCTTGTATATTTACCTCCCCCTTAGCTTTACTAGTACTCCATTTTCTTGTTTTCCCTGGCTTTTTGTCCCAAGTGTAACATCTGAGGTCTTCCCTGCTTTGACTTGCCATAGTCTATTTTGCCATCATTTACAGTGCTAATGTCCATGTGAGCTACCCATTGAATCATTTGGGAATTTGTTTATAGTATAGGTATCTAGGACCTAGATATAGATATCTTAAACCTCCTGAACCAATCTCTAAGGGCAGAGTCCAAAGATCTTTATTTGAGAGACACTGTGGTTATATTTAAGAATATGACCAAGGAGCCAGGCTGCCTAGGCTATTGGTGAGGTGTGAAAATTACTCAACTCTTTGTGTCTTATTGTCCTGTTCTTGTTTGTAAAGTGAAGATGCTATGGTCTGAATGTCCCTGTCATCCCCAAATTCATATATTCAAATCTTAACCCCTAACCTAAATAGCAACAACCTAAATGTCCATCAGCTGGCTGATGAGTCACTAAAAAAAATGTGGTAGATCCATACAATGAAAAATGCTCTTCAGCCACAGAAACAGAGCACTGACTTGATGCCTGCTCCAATGTGGACAAACATTTAATACATTGTGTCACGTGAAAGAAGCCAGACATAAAAGCCCACACATTGCATGATTCCATTTATATGAAGTGCTCAGAATAGGCAAATCCATAGAGACAGAAAACTGATTAGTGGTTGCCAGGGGGTTGAAGGCGAAGGGAATCAGAGTGACTACTAATAGGTTCAGGGTTATTGTTGGGTATGGATATACTCTGGAATTAGATAGTGGGAATAGTTGTACAAACTTAAGATTATACTAAAACTCACTGGATTATACTTTTTAAAATGGTAAATATTATGTCATGTGAGTTAAATATCAATTATAATAATAAAAAATAAAAATATTGAATATTAAATATATTAAAAGCATATGCTTTCTATTTTCTTTGGAATGTTGATACATTGATACAAATCAGCTAAGATAATAGAGCACAAGAGTTGTGCCATTAATATTTGTTTTATAAAAACACATGTGTAGAAGTTAGAGTTTATATGGATTATGATCAAGAGCAGGCAGAGGCCAAGGTAGGGCCAACTTCAAGGGCCTTGGCTGCCATGGCTCCTTTGACTAGTTTTTAAAACTCTCACATAATAATTCATCTGCTCACAATAGCATCACTTTGAAAAAACAATTTTTATTAAAACTTGATAATACAATGATTGATAGGTCAAAATTTTGTCTCATAGGTACAAATTAGTCATTTGAGACAAACACCCTTTTGTAGTGCCACCTGTCAGAATGTTTCATGATGAAGTGTCCTCCAACACCATCTGCTCTCTTCCTTAGATGTGCATTACCTGGTTTAACCTTTAGAAGGAGCATCCAGGTGAGATGAAGTAGGCTTTGTTCATGGGAATACAATTTATAAACCCTATGGAGTTAGGTTTGTTTGTGAAGGCAGATTGTTGTCTTCATTTCTGCTCCTTTTAGGGGAGTTCAAGAGCTAAGATCCTCGCTTCCATAAACCCCCTATAATGTTTTAGCCAGCCTAATATTTCTGATCCTGGAAAGAAAAGCACCAATCACTCTATAAGTAAGAGGTTGGAGTTTTCAGTATTCTGGAAGCTGTGCTCTTGCTATTTCACTTGAGATATGGCTTACTTTTTTCTGGTGAAGATAGAAATAAGTATTCTGAAGCACTCTGTAGTTGTGGTATGTGGGAATGATTAGGCATATTGACCTGATAATGGGGTGGGGTAGAGAAAATTAACTTCAGAGTTTAACTGTGAAATTCACACTAAATGGATAAAAAGACATCCTAACAGGGCAGAGTGGAAAATAAAGTGAAATACAGAGGGAAAAGAGAGTTGGGAAAAGGGAGTTGGCAAAACGAACTTCAGCAGGGCCTCTTCCAGCACCAGCCAGGAGATTACAGGTTTGGGGATTCCTCTCCTCGTGGGAGGGCCATGGCCAGGGTGGAGGTGAATCATGTTATAGCCAACAGGCTTCATGAGCAGAAGCCTTGTTGGCAATCTCATCTTACATGAGAGGGATGTATCAGGCTGTGGCCTAATGATACTAAAAATGGATTCACCTGCCTTCCTCCCCGCCTCCCCTGGATTCACTGTTTACCAGCAGCCTTCTGAATGTGTTTTACCTTCTTTGACCATGTGGTGATGGTCAGGGGCCAGACTCCGTGGGTTCAGTAGTCATCCCTACCACTCAGTAGCTTTGCAGTCTTGCAAGTTACATAACCTCTGACTTTATCTGTGAAGGGGACTTGACCACATTTCCTATTTAACAGACTTACTGGGAGGATTGTTGATTGAGGGAATCACACAAAAAGCTTTACGTTGTGCTTGGACCGATGTCATTATTAATGCATGTTAACCATTGTGACCACAGTTCCTGGGATTCCACTGAAGGCACGAGGATACGATGCACTGCTCACATGTGGCAACTATGTTTTTCATTGGAAATTACTAAATTGGACTTTTGACTTACTGTGTTAATCACCTGGTCTTAGTGTAAGTCTGATTGGAAGTGAGGGACAGGGGGCTGACAGATAGGCATTTCTGATCCCGCTGGGCTGAGGATTAGAGACAAGGCCATGGCAAGTTTACCAAAGCCACAGATGCCACCTTGTGAAGCCCACTGGGGTCCACAGGGTTGGTCTTTTCCTGGTCTTTTCCTTAACCAGAAACTCGCTTAGAATTTCCTTAGGAGGGGACTCCCCAGAAGAAGAAATGAAATGGATCAGTGGTTTACATGGTGAGTGAAACACAAAGACTGATGTTCTAGACCTGAGCTTATCTGTATGAGGTCACACTCCTTTCTAAAACCCTGCAAAGGCTTCCCTCCTACTCTTAGGATAAAATCCAAACTTTGCTCTGGGGTCCACAAGGTTCTCCCTGTCTGGCTCCTTCCTGTCTTTCCAGCCATGTTATATGACTCTCCCTTGGCTCTGTGTGCTCTTGGCCAGGGGCTGGCAAACTACATCCACGTTTTGTAAAGTTTTATTGCAATAAAGCACACTCGTTTGTTTAAGTATTGCCTGTGGCTGCCTTCATGCTACAATGGCGGAGTTGGGCTGTGGAGACAGATACCATATGGCCCCCAATGTAAGCACATGGTAACACTTAACTGGGAAATGAGGTTTGGTTGTGGGTCCAAGAAGAAGGAATGGTTTTGTTCATCAGCTAAGAATTTTTGCCATTAAAAGCAAAGCTATGTGTGTGGAGGTCTGGAACTCCCAGTGCCTCACCATTCTATCACCCCTGTACCCACTGAGGTCCCTGGAGCACACCCCTGCAGGGTTTATGACTTTGGGGCACATATTTTGCAGAACACAGACATTACTATTTTGTTTCTGCATTTTGAATAGTTCCTTTGGTATTTTGATTAAACTTATAACTACATGATAGGGATATACTCCTACCACCAGCACTTTAAGAACATTCAACAGGAAGCCAATCACTTCTTAACTATTTCACACTGACTCTAAATTCATTGCTTAATAATAAATAACAATGATAATAATAGTAGCTAACATATACTACTCACATATAACACCATCTTATCTAACCCTCACATATGAAATAAGTACTTTTGTTATCTATGTTATAGATGAGAAAACTAAGGAAATGAATAATTAACTTGCCCAAGATATGCAATAATGAGTAATAAATAATAGACCTAGGATTTGAAGTCAGCAGTCTGATACCAGAGCAGCAATTAATTAATTTAGGCTACATAGCTACATCATATGATTAAACTAATACCCATCCTTGCACAGAAGTTCATAGTTTACAGAATGGATTAGAGCAGCCTCATTTTCCAGATAGGTAAACTGAGGCATGAAAAAGTTAAGTGACTGGCAAGGTTATGTAGCCATTCTTAAGGCAGAAGAATATTAGGAACTGGGTTCTTCCTGTCACAAACAAAAGCTAGAGTTGAACTGTATGCAGCTCCCTCTGGTATGGCAGGGTCATGATCCTGGAGTCCGTGAGCACGAAATCAGAACCCACTAATGGATAGACGGCATTTTGCTGCACAGAGTTTTTGTTGGTTTGTGTTGCATAGAGGTTTTGAAAAGCCACTCGCTCACTCTCTCTTTCTCTCTCCCCTTTTTTCTTTCTCATACACACACACACACACACACACACCCCTTGAGAAAGAAATTATACTTTCAAGTATGTCTGAAGGAAATGAGAGAAAGTGTAGTAATCATGAAAATTGGAGACTACTTTACAATGAACCAAAAGGAAAGTGGTTAAGTTAATTACCTTCCATCTATAAGATGAAATACTGTCATCAGAAAATCACCATTTTCTAATGATCTGGGAAAAATGACCACAATCAGATAGATATACAGAATAATATCAATTTTGCTTTGGATATGTCTCTATGAATTCCATGCCTTTGCATTAGATTATATTTTCTATACTATGTTAATTTATACTAAATACCTTTACAGGAAATACATTAAAATAACAAAGATGGCTATCTCTGAGAAAAAGGATTGTTACTGGTCTGGAGTCTGCTGGGAAACTGAGGTGATGCAGAGCTGCTCCTTCAAACCCTGATTCTTGCAATTAGGTAGATCAGAAAGATTTCAGACATATCACTCAAAGTAACAGACATGAGTTTTGGTTTTTTTTTTAATATTTTTTAAGTTGTAAATGGACACAATATCTTTATTTATTTATTTTTTATGTGGTGCTGAGGATCAAACCCAGTGCTTCACACATGCAAGGCGAGTACTCTACCCTGAGCCACAACCCCAGCCCCAACAGACATGAGTTTATTAAAAGCGATAGGAAGGCTGGTCCGAGTGCAGTGGTGTTTACAACTAATTGATCACAACCAATCACAGATTTCTTTGTTCCTTCTCCACTCTCACTGACAATAAATAAATAGCGATAGAAATGGGGGAAAGGGACACCCTCAAGGGAGGGAGTGCGTCCTCTCACAGAGGAGAGGAACAGTGTGCTACTCCTGCCCATTTTATTAGGGTTCCCAGGCAAGTTTCCAGAGAGTCCCACCAGATCCACCTCTTGTCTTTTGACTGTCAGATGACATCAGACTTCCAAGTCCCCACTGCCATGACAACTCTAGGTCACTTTGTCCCATGCCAACTACTTGTAACTGGAACCTGTTCTTACAGATTTTGTGGATAGGAGGAATTATCCTTATCTCTTAAGTTCTGGGGTCTGGTCTCTGTTAAGGGTCACAAAAGCTTCTCCTTTCAGGGCAACTTGTGTTCCGCTTATTGGCATTTTGAGGCCTGAATTTCTTCATATAATAGGTAGTATCCTGAGGAATGTAACCTATCAAGTCAACTTAAAATTGCCTTTTTTTGGTACTGGAGATTGAACTCAGGAGCACTTGACCACTGAGCCACATCCCCAGCTTTATTTTGTGTTTTATTTAGAGACAGGGTCTCACTGAGTTGCTTAGCGCCTCGCCCTTGCTGAGGCTGGCTTCGAACTTGCGATTCTCCTGTCTCAGCCTCCCTAAGTACTGGGATTACAGGCTTGTGCCACCGCACCCGGTTTAAAATTGCTTTTTAAAAGAGAAAGCCAGTTCCGCTCCAGAGTTCCTGTGGACCAGCAGGAGCCACAGACAGCCCTGATCCGCCCTCAGGAAACTCCACAGGTATCCAGCCAACGGGAGACCAGGGACTGCTACCTCTAGCCACTGGGGAGCCCAAATTCAGGGCAAGAATCGCTCCAGAGACAACAACATGTGAGCCAACCCCACCCAAGGGCGGCCTGGGTCTGCCCCAGTTCTGCTCCAGAGTTCCTATGGACCAGCAGGAGCCACAGAGGGCCCAGATCCGTTCTCAGGAAACTCTACGGGTGTCCAACCAATGAGAGAACAGGGACTGCTACCCACTAGCCACTGGGGAGCCCAAATTCAGGGTAAGAGTCGCTCCAGAGACCCCCAGCAGAGGCAGCCCTGCCCCAGGGCAGCCTGAGCCTGCCTCAGTTCTGCTCCAGAGTTCCTGTGGACCAGCAGCTGCAGAGGGCTCAGATCCACTCTCAGGAAACTCCACAGGTGTCCAGACAATGGGAGACCAGGGGCTGCTAGCCACTAGCCACAGAGGAAGGCACACCCAGAGTAAGAGTGGCCAGCAGGGATCCCAGCATGAAGAGGCCCCGCCCAAGTGGCTCTGGGCCCGCCTCAGTTCAGCTTCTGAGTTCCTCTGGTCAGGCGAGACAAGAGGCCCAAAACCACCCTTAAGGAATGCCAGGGGTGCCCAGTTAAGGCAGACCAGAGCCTGCTAGCCTCTAGCCCCAGGGGAGCTCACACTCACTGTAAGGGTCACACACAGACTGTCCTGCTTGTGACCCTGCCTAAGTGAGACCTGAGCCCACCTCCAGTTCTGCTCCAGAGTTCCGGTTCACCAGCAGGAGTGCAAGAGAGGGGCAAAACAGCCCTCAGGGGCCGCCTCAGGAGCCCAGCCAAGGCCACTCCCACTGCCCTCTAGAGGTACATCCACTACCTCCACCACCAACTTTAGTGGCAGTAGTGCCACTGGTGCCACTAGGGGAACAGAAGTAGCCCCAAGGTGAGACTAAGGTAATCTGGAGTGTCAATACAAGATTAATAGTATAGAAGCCGCAATACCTCAGATTGGTATTTCAAGAAAGGAAGATACACAATCAACATGAGAAAACAAGGGAAGAAAGGACCCCAAATAAACCTGGATACCACTGTAACAGAATCCATCGACAGCACAGTTGTTGAAATGTCAGAGAAAGAATACAGAATGTACATAATTAAAATGATCAGTGAACTAAAGAATGACATAAGTGAACAATTACAGGCAAAAATTGATCAATCCAACAAAGAAATAGGTGAGCAAATAAAGGCAAAAATCGATCATTCTAACAAAGAGATAAGAAAGCAACTACAAGTAGCAAAAGATTACTTTAAGAAAGAGCTAGAGATTGTGAAAAAAAAAAAACCAATCAGAAATACTTGAAATGAAGGAAAGAATAAACCAAATAAAAAAACTCAATAGAAAGCATCACCAGTAGACTAGATCACCTGGAAGACAGAACCTCGGATAATGAAGACAAGATATACAATCTTGAAAATAAACTTGACCATACAGTAAAGATGGTAAAAAATCAAGAACAGAACATACAAGAAATATGGGACAGCATCAAAAGATGAAATCTAAGATTTATTGGGATAGAAGAAGGCACAGGTATAGTAAAGATGGTTGATTGAGATCATCATCACTACCCTTGGTGCATGTATGAAAACACAATTGGTGTAACTTTATCTGGTTTGCAACCAGAGAAATGGAAAAACTGAGCTCTATATATGTGCTATGACTTGAAATGCAATTAAATAAACTAAAAAAGAAGAAGAAGAAGAAGAAGAAGGCACAGAATTTCCAACCAAAGAATGCACAATCTCTTCAATGAAATAATATCAGAAAATTTCCCAAATATGAAAAATGAAGTGGAAAATCAAATACAAGAGGCTTACAGGACATCAAATGTACAAAATTTCAACAGATCTACACCAAGGCACATTAAAATGAAAATGCCCAACATAAAGAATAAGGATAGAATTTTAAAGGCCGCAAGAGAGAGGAACCAGATTACATACAAGGGGAGACCAATTTGTATCTCAGCAGATTTTTCAACCCAGACCCTAAAAGCCAGGAGATCATGGAATAACATATTCCAAGCCTTGAAAGAGAACGGATGCCAACCAAGAATCCTATATCCAGCAAAATTGAACTTGAGATTTGATGACAAAATAAAAACCTTCCATGATAAACAAAAGTTAAAAGAATTTACAGCAAGAAAGCCTGCACTACACAGCATTCTTGGGAAAGTATTCCACGAGTAGGAAATGATAACCAACAATGAAAATTTACAAAGAGAGGAACTACACTAAAGGAAAGACCATTCAAAAGAGAAAACAACTCAAGGTAAAAACCAAAAACAAACCAAAATGACTGGAATTACAAATCATATCTCAATAATAATGCTGAATGTAAATGGCCTAAATACACCAATTAAAAGACATAGACTGACAGAATGGATCAAAAAAAAACCACAAAAACCAACAATATGCTGTCTTCAAGAGACTCATCTTACAGGAAAAGACATCCACAAACTGAAAGTGAAAGGGTGGGAAAAAACATATCATTGGCATGGATCCCACAAACAAGCAGGAGTTTCCATCCTCATATCAAATAAAGTGGACTTCAAACCAAAGATGGTGAAAAGAGATAAAGGTCATTTCATACTTCTTAAGGGAATCATACATCAACAAGATGTAACAATCATAAATATCTATGCCCCAAATAATGGGGCTTCTACGTATGTCAAACAAATTCTTCTCAACTACAAGAATCAAATAGACCACAACACAATAATACTTGGAGACTATAACACAGCTCTCTCACCATTGGATAGATCTTCCAAACAAAAACTTAATAAAGAAACCATAGACCTCAATGAAACTATCAATAATTTAGACTTAACAGACATATATAGAGTGTTCCATCCATTAACGAGTGAATACACTTTTTCTCAGCTGCACATGGATCCTTTTCCAAAATAGATCATATCTTATGTCACAAGCTAGTCTTAGCAAATACAAAAAAATAGAGATTCTACCCTGCATCCTATCTGACCACAATGGAATAAAATTACAAATCAATGACAGATTATAAAACAGAACTCCATCACCTGGAAACTAAATAATATGCTATTGAATGATGCATGGATAACAGAAGACATCAGGGAAGAGATAAAAAAATTCTTAGAGGTAAATGAAAACTCTGATACAACATATCAAAATCTCTGGGATGCCATGAAGGCAGTGCTAAGAGGAAAGTTCATAGCACTAAACTCATTCATGACAAGAAGTAAAAGTCAACAAATAAATGAATTGACTCTTCATCTCAATGCCTTAGAAAAGGAAGAACAAATAAATTAACACCCGAAGAAGTAGAAGACAGGAAATAATCAAAATCAGGGCTGAAATCAATAAAATTGAAACAAAGGAAACAATTCAAAAAATGACAAAACAAAAAGCTGGTTCTTTGAAAAAATAAACAAAATTGACAAACCCTTAGCCACCCTAATGAAAAGGAGGAGGGAGAAAACCCAAATTACTAAAATTTGTGATGAAAAAGGAAATATCACAACAGACACTACTGAAATACAGAGGATAATTAGAAACTCTTTTGAAAATTTATACTCCAGTAAAATAGAAAACCATGAAGACATCGACAAATTTTTAGGGACTTATGACCTACCCAGACTGAACCAAGAGGACATACACAACTTAAACAGATCAATTTCAAGCAAGGAAATAGAAGATGCCATCAAGAGCCTGCCAACCAAGAAAAGCCCAGGTCCAGATGGATTCTCAGCTGAGTTCTGTAAGACCTTCAAAGAAGAACTAATACCAATTCTGCTCAAACTATTTCATGAAATAGAAAAGGAACGAACTCTTCCAAACTCATTCTATGAGGCAAGTATCACCCTGATTCCAAAACCAGACAGAGACACATCAAAGAAAGAAAACTTCAGACCAATATCCCTGATGAACATAGATGCAAAAATTCTCAATAAAATTCTGGCATATCGCATACAAAAACATATCAAAAAAATAGTGTACCATGATCAAGTGGGGTTCATCGCAGGGATGCAAGGTCGGTTCAACATAATACATCACATCAACAGACTTAAAGAGAAGAATCATATGATTTTGTCATTCAATGCAGAGAAGGCATTTGACAAAATACAACACTGTTTTATGCTCAAAACACTAGAAAAACTTGGGATAGTAGGAACATTCCTCAACTTTATAAAAGCTATCTATGCTAAACCCAAGGCCAACATCATCCTAAATGGAGAAAAATTGAAATCATTCCTTCTGAAAACGGAAACTAGACAGGGATGCCCTCTCTCACCACTGCTATTCAACATAGTCCTTGAAACACTAGCCAGAGCAATTAGACAGATGAAAGAAATTAAAGG
Source organism: Geosciurus inauris (assembly GCA_004024805.1). Lineage (NCBI taxonomy): Eukaryota > Metazoa > Chordata > Mammalia > Rodentia > Sciuridae > Geosciurus > Geosciurus inauris. The sequence continues at coordinate 813 of PVHX01008574.1, read as the reverse complement.
GATACAAATTGGAAAAGAAGAACTCAAACTATCATTATTTGCAGACATGATTCTATACTTAGAGGATCCAAAAAATTCTACCAGAAAACTTCTAGAATTAATAAATAATTTCAGCAAAGTAGCAGGATATAAAATTAACACCCATAAATCAATTGCATTTCTATACATCAGTGATAAACCCTCTGTAACAGAAATTAGGAAAACTATCCCATTCACAATAGCCTCGAAAAAAAAAAAAAAAAACAAACTTGGGAATCAATTTAACAAAAGAGATGAAAGTCCTCTACAATGCAAACTACAAGACACTGAAGAAAGTAATTGAAGAAGACCTTAGAAGGTGGAATAATCTCCCATGCTCCTGGATAGGCAGAATCAATATTGTCAAAATGGTCATACTTCCCAAAGCGCTATATAGATTCAATGCAATCCCAATTAAAATCCCAATTTCATTCCTTGTAGAAATAGAAAAGGCAATCATGAAATTCATTTGGAAGAATAAGAGACCCAGAATAGCCGAAGCAATCCTTAGCAAGAAGAGTGAAGCAGGAGGCATCACAATACCAGACCTCAGATTATACTACAAAGCTATAGTAACAAAAACAGCATGGTACTGGCACCAAAATAGACATGTAGACCAATGGTATAGAATAGAAGACACAGAGATGAACCCACTTACATACAGTTACCTTATACTAGATAAAGGAGCCAAACACGTACACTGGAGAAAAGATAGCCTGTTCAACAAATGGTGCTGGGAAAACTGGAAATCCATATGCAGCAAATTGAAACTAAACCCCTATCTCTCACCATGCA
>PVHX01008573.1:0-82527 GCA_004024805.1 Geosciurus inauris | reverse complement strand
GGCCGCGCAGGCCTGCAGGAGGCGCTGCCCCGCCCGGGCCTCGAGACCCGGGACGCCAGGGCTGCTGCGGGGGCAGGGCTCCGGGAGAGGCGCGGCGGGCGGCCGCTGAAGGACGGGCTGGGGACGGGAAAGTCAGGCCCAGACCTCGGGGGCTATTGGGCCAACCGGTGGACACCGTGGGGCGGCTCTGAACTTCTGCTAAATGTCATAGAGGGTGGGGCAGAACTGCTGCTGGCCACCTCGCCCTATAATTAAACCCCGTTAAGTCCCCGCAGTTAGACCGCCCTGCAGTCTGGGCCCTGGGAGGCGCGCACTGCGCACCAGATGCCCCAAGTGTAACCTCAGAGAGGTGATATTGTGGAATCACGGCAGCAGAGTGTTCCCCAAGTTATTTAAATACCTGCCTTCGTGTGGGGTTTTTTTTTGGTGCTGGGGATTGAACCCAGAGTTGCTTAACCACTGAGCCACATCCCCAGCCCTTTTTATTTCTTATTTTGATACAGGCATTCACTAAATTGCTGAGGCCGGCCTTGAATTTGCGATTCTCCTGCCTCAGCCTCATGCCACTGCGCCAGGCCAGAGTTCTTTCTGGAGAAATCTTTTGTCACTTTCATATGGAAATATTAAGGAACCTTTAACATCTTCCTAACATGTAAGGGTCATAGTCCTTTTTCTGTCCAAAAATATTTCTTAAATTCCCAGGGAAAACATGTTAACATTTGCAAGCAAAAAAAGCCTATCGTTTTGTCTCTGCGCAAAAAATAATTTCTATCCCAAAATGGGAGTTGAGGGTGGCGGGACAGTGACTAATAAAACTGGGCTCACACTGTGAATAGTTTGGCGTTCTGATTTAGTTACCTACCCTTAAAAATATTTTTCTAGGTCACTAACTGGTTTTCAAAGTCATACTTGGAATGAACGCTTAAAATTCCTGTGTGTGGAATTTTACGTGCCAGAATGTCTCAGCGGTTCCCTGTTGCAGAACATTCATCGCCTGTAACATTTAAAAAACGCAGCGCATAGGGCCGGGGTGTAGCGCAGTGGGACAACCCTTGCGGAGCACGCATGACGTCCTGGTTTTGATCCCGGTATCATGCACACATACCTAAAAGGAAACATTGTATCCTAAGTGATCCCCACTTGTGAAAATTACATAAGTAACCTTTTCCTTCATAACCCTCAATGAGACAAGTGGATACAGTTTCCTCCTGGCCAAGGATAATTTTGTTGAGGGTTGCCTGCTTTGGGGTTGTTTGGAATTCCTATTTGTAACTTTCTAGAGTTAAGGAAGAAAATATTAGTCAAGTGTACAATCCGAGCGAAGCGAGCGAAGCGCTGATTGCTGATCTTTGAGACCTCAGTCCAGAAGAGGGTGGGTAAAGGGGTGGCAGGACCTGCGCTACTGCGCTGCAAACATCTGCTCATTGGTAGCCTCTTCTGGCCTCGCTGCTGGACACCGTCAACTCAAAGCCTTAACGTTTATGGTAAGGAGTGGAAATTTTCCCTCTGTCATGTTCTCTGCTAAATATAGCGTTTTATATTTATATGCACACTTAAGCAGAATGGTGGATATCGCTTATTACATATCAGTTGAGTGATTTTAAACAGAAGACATAAGTCTCCACATGGTGGGACAAGACAGGCATCACAGGGACTGAGAACAAGTCACTGCTCCATTCATGCTCAACTTGGCAAGCCTAAGAAGCTCAGGCAGAGTCTATCAAGAGTCCTCCAAGTGACTGGTATCACCCCCTTCTTTTGAACCTGGAAAACATATGGGGACACAAAATATTATATGGTATATGATCCCATTTATGTGCAATGTCCAGAGAAGACTGAGAGACAAGACGTGGGTCAATGGTTGCCCCAAAGGGGGGACAGGTGCAGAGTGACTGGAGTGGGCTCCAGGCTTTTTTGGAGGGAGGGGCGGGTAGAAATGTTCTAAGGCCAGACTAAGATCATGATTGCATGAATTTTATGGTGTGTAAAATATGTCTCAACCAAACTTTTAAAAAATGCTATAGTATAACTTTTTGCAGGCGCTGACTATAGGTGGAAAGGGGCTTCTAGCACACACCCATTAAAGCCACCGGGAAAAGACAAAAAGAACCTTCATAATAGGCCACCCTAAAACTTAGCACAGGATAGCCAGGTGCAGTGGCGCACACCTGTAATCCCAGCACTTTGGGAAGGTGAGACAGGAGAATCGCGAGTTCAAAGCCAGCCTCAGCAAGGGCGAGGCGCTAAGTAACTCAGTGAGACCCTGTCTCTACCTAAAACACAAAATAGGTGTGGGATGTGGCTCGGTGTTTGAGTACCCCTGAGTTCAATCCCCGGTACCCTCCCCCCCAAAAAAAGCACAAGATATAGTAAACCGGCTTTCTCTGTGAGCTCATTTCTCTGCTTTCTCCCTAGGGGTAGACCTGCATCCCTTGGTTTGCATTTGGTCTCCATCCTTCTTGCCTGTTTTCTGCGTGTTCCCAAGATGCTCTGGGACAGACCATCCTTGCCATGGTGCATGTCTTCTGTGGGTGGGCTGCATCCTATGTTGATCTCACTGGTGGTAGGCTTGGTTAGCCATCGATTCCTCTGGCTGCAGGTCTGGCTTTCCTTCACTGACCTCACCTACTGTTCTGAGCTCTTTTGAGATTCCTTCTTTCCAGACAATTGCCCATCCACGAGGAGAAGTAGACCCCCCCATAGAAGCACAGGACCCACACATGTCCTGAATTGTGACACAGGTTCACAAAATCATCCTGATCTTTGCCATGTGTGGGAAGCTCTGGAATTTCTGGAATTGTCTCATTTATCCACTTTCCGGTGGTTTTGTTTTTTGTTTGTTTGATTTGGGGGTTTTGGGGGGGCTTGTTTGTTTTGTTGTTGTTGTTTGTTTTAGTGCTAGTCACTACCCACACATCTGGTTTCACAGCCAACTAATTTTTGAGATGAGACCCTCCCCTCCCCAGTTTGAAAAACACTGGTCTAGACCAGTGGCCCTCAGCCAGGGGTCATTTTGCCCCACAGAGGATATTAGGCAATGTCTAGAGACATTTTGGGTTGTTCTCCCCAGGGCTGGGGCTGGGGTGGGGTGTCTCTGGTATGTAGTGGGCAGAGGTCAAGAATACTGCTGAACATCCCCTAGCACACAGAACAGCCCTCAGCACAGAGAAAGCTCTGGCTCCAATTTCCATACTGCTGAGCTTGAGAAACTCTGTGCTCCATTCTAGAAATGTCCAGTTTTATTAAACCCTAAAATAAGGAGACGTCTTGACATTAAATAAAGATGACTTTCTTCATGCCCTTTTATTCCCACCTCTCCCTGATAGCCTTTTATTGTTGTTTTGCACCAGGGATTGAACCCAGGGGTGCTTAACCACTGAGCCACATCCCCAGTCTTTTTTATATATATTTTAAAATTTTTTTAGATGTTGATAGAGTTTTATTTTATATTTTATTTTGAGACAGGGTCTTTCTTAGGGCCTCATGAAGTTGCTGAGGCTGGCTTTGAACTTGCAATCTTCCTGCCTCAGCCTCCCCTCCCACACTGAGCCACTGGGATTGCCTGCATGTGCCACCATGCCCAGCTTCCCTGATAGCTTCATCTTCAACATTACAGGCAAAGTAGCCCTCACCTCAAATGCATGGGACCACAAGTGTTTTGCATTTCAGATATTTTGGGGTTTTGGAATATTCGCACATTCCTGATGAGAGATCTTGGGATTGGGATCCAAGTCTAAACATGAAATTCATTTATATTTCATATACATCTTATACACATCACATAAAGGTAATTTTATGTGATATTTTTAGTAGTTTTGTACAGAAAACTGGAATTTTCCACTTGGGGCCTCATGTTAGAGCTCATGAACTTTCAGATTTGGGAACTTTCAGATTTCTGGGTTTGGGATTAGGCCTGCTCCAAGCCGCATTCATTCCACTCTTGTAGTTTAGGTTCACAGCCTACATTAGCAGAGCAAGGGACCACGACCCACATTCCCTATTTACTATAGTCGCAGGCCAGTGCACAGTGGGTCTACACGGGCATCAGTCAGCTTTGGGCATGGAGAACGTGTCCTTTTCCTAAGTCATTGCTCCTCTGACCGCTACTGGTGATGGAACCCATACCTCAGCCCAGGTCTGGTCTTCTGTGTGTGGCCTGAGGTTGCCCCTCTGGCTTGAGGCTGAAACTGTTCTAAAATCAAGGCCAACTTTTTGGAGGTCCTGGCCTGTGCTCCTATTCCCTCTCGTCCCAGCCTGAGCAGGACACAGGCCTGGCTCCCCCAAGGTGCCTTGGCTACAGAGTGCATCCCTCTCTGCCACTGGCCACCTCCTGGCTCTCACCTGCGCCCCCCACTCCCATCCACACCGGTGTCCTCTGGAAAGCTCTTCTTAAGGTCCTGCCTGACTCTCTTTATGGAAGTAGCTGCCTCTGGGCTCTTTTTCCGACACCCTGACCAGCCAGTCCTGCTCACCCCACATCTCAATCCTATGTCCCCATGATTCTCCAGCTTGCTTCTGCTTTGGAATCACTTCAGGGGCTTTCAAAACTCCTGCTGCCTGAGACCCACTCCCAGAGATTTAGATCTCCTTCCTCTAGCATGTGACCTGCATGGCTGATTTTTTTTTTTTCCTCCTAGAGATTCTAGTACAGGCAGAATGGAGAGGGGTGAAGTCCCCCAGGACATCCCTGGGGCAGGGCTGCATTGTGTCTCTGCTCTATAGCCTAAGCAGTCCACATACTGCACCTTTCTCTTAATTGCTTAAGTAGAAACTAACCCATCACTGCCTCTAGGGAGGTAGTCTCAGATAAATTAATAGTCTGAATTCCGATGCATGCAGGCTTCTCCAAGGGAAGCAGTGATAGATTGTTTGCTGGGGGCTGGAACTGAGTGATGTTTTTTAAGATTTTTTTTTAATGCTTACTTGGGCAGCACATACACTAAAATTGGAACCGGAGGGTAGGATGGTCCTTGCACAAGGCTGACACTTGTAAAGTTATGGGGCATTCCATATTCTGCTAGGGCTGAGGGACTCAAGGTTTGCATTTGTGTGTGTGTGTGTGTGTGTGTGTGTGTGTGTGTGTAAAGTTTCACTTAAGGTTAATACTATTGGCATTCGGGACTAGAGAGTTCTTTGCTGTGGGGAGCTGCCAATACATTTTGTAGGGTATTTTGGGGGAAGTACCAGGGATTGAATTCAGGAGTACTCAACCACTGAGTCACACCCCTAACCTTTATTTAGAAACAAGGTCTCACTGAGTTGCTTAGCGCCTCGCTGTTGCTGAGGCTGGCTTTGAACTTGGAATTCTCCTGTCTCCGCCTTCGAAAGTGCTGGGATTACAGGCATGTGCCACTGTGCCCAGCTCATTGTAGGGTACTTGACAGCATACTAGATCCTTAGCCATTAGAAGCCAATATACCCCCAGTTATCACAACCACAGTTGTCTTCAGACATCGCCAAACATCCCCTGGGGGAGTGGAGAGCAAAATTGCCCCCAGTTGAGAACCACTGACTTCAAATATATGCAGAAATGTGTTTCTGCTTGCTGATTTTCTAACTACATGAAATTTTTTTAAATATTTGTTTTTCAGTAGATTTTCCAGCTGGGCATGGTGGTGCATGTCTGTAATCCCAGTGACTCTGGAGCTGAGGCAGGAAGATTGCAAGCTTCAGGCCAGCTTCAGCAATTTATCAAGACCCTGTCTCAAAATGAAAAATAAAAAGGAATGTGGCTCAGTGGTTAAGCATTCCTGGGTTCAATCTTCAGTATCAAACAAACAAACCAAAATCCAGACCAGTCAAGTCGGTTACATAATGCTGGTGGGAGGTGAGAGAGAGCCTCAAGCCAGGTACTCAAAGAGCTTCAGAAGCCCTGGTGGAAGATATCTACCTGGAAAAGGACAGTTCAGCGGGCAGCAAAGCCTGGTAATGAGCTCAGTGACCTTAGCCAAGCCCAGGGATGTAGCAGTCCCAGCCTCAGCGCCTCAGCTGCTGCTGAGCTTCCTTTTCCAGAGCCCCCTGGAGCTCCTGTGGCTGACATCCTGACTTCTGTTCTGATTTCACATCACACGACTCTGTCTTGGAGGAGCCTCTCATTTTTTGTCCCTCTGAGAAGCCATCCTTCTGAACACCAGCAGAGTGGCCCAAATGTGAGGAACAACTTGCAGCTGCACCAGGGACAGCGGATCACTTCTGCATTATAGACAGACACCGGGCATGACGCCATTGACTGCTGTCCCCACACAGGACCCAGCCAGGGAAGACAAGCAAGGGATAGCTGTTTAAAACTGTAATCCATGGAATTTTAAAATGTACTTTGCTGCATTTGTTAGGAATTGGGGAGAGACGTTGGTCCTCGGGATGCTCGCCCCTTTCACTGTTTGTGGAAACATGAGTCATTCCGGTCCTCTTTCTCAGACCTGCATTCAGCAGGCTGTAGTGTAGGGACATGTTCATTAGTGATTTACACACAGGACCACGCCTGATGTGCAAGACAGGGTGCAAAATGCAAATTAGGGCCTGTTGTTTGCAAGCAGGAATTCCCCCTCCTCCCACTCCACAGTCTCTCTTGTGGTGTTTTTTACTTTTAATGCCTCTCAGAACCAATGTGCACCCTCACAGGTACCCAGGGTCCCACACTTGACTCCGAGAGTGGGACACAGGCCTGGTGACCTCATCCCTTCTGTGCCTGATGAGAGGAAAGGTAGCTGCAGTCATGGATGAGGGCAGGCAAGTAGGGTGCAGAAAGGTCACAAGAGGAGGCGACAGTCAGGCGGATGGGACCACTGAGCCCCAGGCTCACGCTCCACTGTCCCCTCAGTCATCACTTTCAAATTACACTCAAAGTGGTGAGGAATTTCCATAGAGAGGTTGCAGACCATGAACCCTGTCCAAGCACGGGTCACATGTAGGTGACTCAGCTGTCATACAGCCAAGGATCTGGCACTACTTGCACTTAAAGTACCAGCTAATTTGTGTGAGGAGAGGGTGCTGGGGATGGAACCTGGGCCTCACACATGCTAGGCAAGTGCTCTGCCACTGAGCTCCAGGACCAGCTCACTTCTTACACTGTTGTCCCCAATATGCAAGCAGGGGGGCTGTTCTAGGACCCCTCTCAGATACCAACATCCATTAATGCTCAAGCCCTTCATATGAAATTGCATAGCACATCTGGTATATAACATCTTTCAGTACATTTTAACTCACATCTGGATTATTTATAATACCTAACACCATGTGAAAGTTGTGTAAATAGTTGTTATACTATGTATTTAAGGAATAGAACAATAAAAATGTCTGTACACATTCAGTACAGATGCAAGTTTTTTCAAATATTTTCCAACTGCAATAGTTTGAAATTGAGGATGTAGAATTCTCAGAGATGGAGGACTGCCTCTATAATTATGTAAAGGATATAGGAAATTATTTTCCACATCAGAAGGCTAATGCTATAATCAATTGCCCAAATAATTCATTCTTGCAAGTTTTTTTGTCTTGTTTTGTTTTTTACAAGTCAGGATCTGGCTATGTTGCCCAGGCTGGCTCTGAACTCCTGGGCTCACATGGTACTCCTTTCTCAGCCTCCTCAGCGGCTGAGATTCCAGGTGGACCACTGTACCTGGCTTCTTTCAAAATCAGAATTAACATAGTAAGCACTTTTGGCCTCCTCATTTGCTAACATTTCCCTTTTTTGCTTACGTTATTAGTCTGTGTATAATGAAAACATGAAGTATGCTTTTTAAAAAAATGGGCCTTCCTTTTTCTGTTGTTTCTGCCATATATTTCTTGACTGCTTTGTAAAAAAAGTCAAAAATAATTCAGCAATTATAATTTATGTGTGGCCAAAAAAATAGACTTTCTACAAATGTGTTTTGTCTCTTACTTGAAAAGTAAAATGAAAGCCATTGTTGATGGGTTTGCATGTGGAGAAGCAGTATGTACTGCCAATGGCAAGGTAACACAGAAAGCAATTGCCACCTCAACTTGTCACTGGACACGATCGACTGTTTTATGGAGCCAAGACCTGGAACCACCTGTACCTAGATATAAACCACTTGTCACTTCCCAGCTCCATGGATCAAACTCCAGGGTGAGGTGCTGGGGGTCTGGAGGGACCCCCCCATTGCAGGCCCAATGTCCAGACTAACAATGACCCCTCCTATTGTGACCAACTCAAGCCCCTCCCAGAAACACTATGAACCCCACCCTGCCCTGGCCTGTGGCTTAGCCTTACACATCTCTTGGTTGAAATGCTAGGAAGCCCCACACGCTTCTTGTGTAAAGGCACTGATGGGGCGTGCAGCTCCCCGCAGTGACGTTCTACAGGCACGGGTCTCCTTCCACTGCTGGCCCTCCTCCCCCCTCTGGCCACCTTGGGTATGAGGCACACATGCAGAAGGCCACCACACCTCCCTTCTTCCCAGCTTCCCCACGCTTCTGAGCCAGGTATGAAAAATACAAACAGCCTATTTATTCTCTGTGTGCAGCTGCCTCAGCACAGATCCTACTTGCAAGGTAGGAGCAAACCTTGAAAATGCAAATACCTTCAGCTCAGAAATCACATTCCTTAGCGATTTTTTTTTTTTTAATTTAGTACCAAGGATTGAATCCAGGGGTGCCTTACCACTGAACCACATCCCCAGCCCTTTTTACTTTTTTTTTTGGTACTAGGGATTGAACTCAGGGGTCCTCGACCACTGAGCCACATCCCCAGCCCTATTTTGTGTTTTATGTAGAGACAGGGTCTCACTGAGTTGCTTAGCACCTCGCCATTGCTGAGGCTGGCTTTGAACTCACGATTCTCCTGTCTCAGCCTCCCTAAGTGCTGGGATTACAGGCTTGAGCCACCGCGCCCGGCTCCTTTTTACTTTTAATTTTGTGTCATGGTCTCACTAAGTTGTCAAGGGCCTCACTAAATTGCTGAAGCTGACCTTGAACTTGCGATCCTCCTGTCTCAGCCTCCCAACTAGGCACAGGTCTATCACTATGGCTGCTCTTGTCTTTCCTTGGGGGTATTTAGCAGGCACTGTGCACACTTGCTTCACTGAGTGTCTACAGAGTCATTTTTCTGCTACTTCTGTTTGTCAAGCCATGTACATACAGTGACTCATTACCCAGGAGACTCTAAACAAGGAACTGATCCTTGCTGCACCTGCACATTTACCCCAGTATATTTATTTATTTATATATTGATTTATTCATTCATTTATTTATTTGTATTTTTATTTATTTTTATCATTTTTTGAGAAGGGGCCTCAGTGTGTTGCCCTGGCTGGTCAAACAGCTGGGCTAAAGACATCTTTCCTCCTCAGCCTTACAAGTAGCTGAACTAAGGGTATGAGTCACTGCACCCAGCTACTTTAGAAAAAAAAATTTTTTTTGGTACCACAGATTGAACCCAGAGGTGTTTAACTACCGAGCCACATCTTCAGCCTTCTTATATTTTATTTAGACATAGGATCTCGCTGAGTTGCTTAGGTCTTCACTAAGTTGCTGAGGCTGGCTTTGAATTCATGGTGCTCCTGCTTCAGCCTCCTGAGCCGCTGGGATTACAGGCATACACCAGCATGTCAGGCTTACTTTTAAAATTTTTAATTGACATATATCAGTTAGCATGAGAGTCTCCAGTTCCATCCACTTACTGGCAAATGCCATGATTTCATTCTTTCATATGGCTGAGTAATATTTCTTTGTGTGTGTATACCACGTTTTCTTTATCCATTCATCTGTTGAAGGGCACCTAGGTTGGTTGCATAGTTGAGCTATTGTGAATTGAGCTGCTGTAAACATTGATATGGCTGCGTCACTGTAGTATGCTGCTTTTAAGTCCTTCGAGTATATACTGAGGAATGGGATAACTGGGTCAAATGGTGGTTCCATTTCTAGTTTTCTGAGGAATCTCTATCCTGCGACAGTCCATAGTGGCTGCACCACATTGCAGTCCCAGCAACAATGTATGAGTGTACCTTTTCCCCACATCTAGCCAACATTTGTTGTTGCTTGTATTCTGTGTGTGTGTTTGTGTGTATGTGTGTGTGTGTGCATGGTGCTAGGGATTGAACATGGCCTTGTGCATATGAGGCAAGCACTCTACCAACTAAGCTATATCCCCAGCCCCTTGTATTCTCGATAATTGCCATTCCTACTAGAGTGAGATGGAATCTCAGTGAATGGGATCCTAATTAGATTAAGGTATACTCCATGTATGTGTGATATGTCAAAATACACTCTACTGTCATGTATGCCTAAAAAGAACAAATAAAAAAATTAAAAAGTGGAAATTAAAAAAATTTTTAATTGACAAATAATAACTACATATTTATGTGGCTCCAGCACTTTTTGGGGGGGGCGGGGAGGCTCCCATCTGGCCAAATGATGGAATGTGTAATTTTGCCCCAGGTGATGTGTTGGTTCCATTATTTAAATTATGAACACATTTTAAAATACAAGAGTACCAGGAATTCTAAATGCTAAAGAAATTCTGTTAAAATTCTGTTAAAAACAGGGAGGGAAAAAAGAAGGGAGGTTATACAGATGAGTGCCTAGGAGCATTACTAGATTCTGGAAGGCAGTGATAATTCTTCACAAGCTGACGGGTTTTTCAGAAAAAGAAACAGGAAGCAGAACTTGCTGGGGTCCTAAGGGGTCCAGCAAATGCCTTCAGGATGCTGAGAGCTGTTTGGAAACCTGTGCACTTCATGGGGGTCCCCTGATCTCTCCCTGATCTCCAGCCAAGGAGCCTCCACACTCTAATGGGGACAGCTTTCTTTGAATCCAAAAGAGGCGAGGGCGGGAGGGACTTGGCTCCTTCCCAGAGCGTCTGAGCAGCTCGGCCTCCTTTTCCTCTCTTCCGTCCTCCACGCCTGCTTGTTCTCCATCATTCTTCTGAGTCAACAGAGAGGAAATGTGAAGGGACCGCAAAGGAACAGGCGTGACAGGGTGGAGAGTCCAAAGGCAACATTTGCCAGCTGTGAGGACTCCTCCGAGATGCTCCAGATAAGACAGACCACGTGGTGAACCGCCTCCGGCCAGCAGCTGAGGTTCAGTTTGGCTTGGTTTTGCAGCCCAGCCCTGGGTCCTCCACCGGAGCCCTGAGCACACAGTCACTGGCTTGCTCTTTGCACAGAGTCACTTTTTACAAGGATCCAAAGGTGCAGGGGACCATTAGCTGCCAAAAATAGCTAACTTTCAGAGCTACAGACCAGCATAAAAGGACCCCGTCACACCATGTATGCCAAACAGTGGGCTACTCCTGGTTACAAAGCACACACGTGCCTGTTGGAAAAGATACCATAGGCTACATTGGGTACAGTGTACAAATAAAAATGTCTATGCTACACTGGGCTCAGAAGCTGCCTGTGTTTCCAGTCCTGGTGTCTCTGGGGGAGGGGAGCATGCTAGGGAGCTGGCTCAACAGTTGCAGGGGTTGAGGAATTTCGCTTGCCCCACTACCCACAGGCTCCAGAACTGAGGCGAAGGATCCAGTTCAGAACACGATCTGGTTACGCTTTACATTATTCTTATCTTTCCTCCAAAAGCAACAAGACTGTTCTCAGGAAATGAGAACAGAAAAAAAAGCCCAGGAGACAGAACAGAGTGTGTCTGGCACAACTGTGCTCAGAACAAAGTAAGTGCTTTCCACATGATGGCATGGCCCATTGACGTCTTTAGAGTTTACTTAATTGGACAACCACTTATGTGGCCCAATGCTGTGCCAGCTTTGAGGGAAGGGAGAAGCGGAACCTGCAGTAGAGACAGGGTGGCTTTGTGGAAGGAGCTGTAATTAGGAAGAGGAACCTGCAAAGAGCCACTGCACTGGGAATGCAAAGGCAGACCCCTGTGAGCTTCAAGTCCCTTAAAATCTGGAGTTGGTTAAGGTTTAAGGACGCTCCTTCGAAACTGCATCCCATGCAAGGCATTCTCAGAGCTCCTCAGGCATCCTGAGAAGTCAGCTCTGCAGGACAGCAAAAGTTAGCACAGAAGAGATAGGCGAGGACTTTTTCCCTAAAGGACAGGTGAGATGGGCAGACTGTCCCGATGCAGGTGGATTGTGTTCCTGAACTGTAGAGAGCACTGCTTTGTAACAGGGGTGATGCCCAGCATGGCTTTCCCAGAGGGGACTTCATAGTTGAGACACCCCAACCTGTGCACACTAAGCATTTTTATTAAGCAACTGAATCAATCAATGGTGCTGGGTGGTCACAGATGACTTAAAACTGTTCTGTGGGAAGAAGTAGATCCAGGTATAGGTGCAATGACCCTTATCCTCCTGCATCATAAATGCTACCTGGATTCATATTCTGGGGTGGAGATCCTGGGCACTGAGCTCAGGAAAGCTGCACCACTGAGCCACATCCCCAGCCTTTTAAAACAATTTTGTTTGAGATAAGGTCTTGCTAAGTTGCTTAGGGTGTTGCTCAGATGCTGAGGCTGGCCTTGAACTCTTGATCCTCCTGCCTCAGCTTCCTGAGTTACTGGGCTTACAGGTACGCACTCTGCAACTTGGTTCATATTCTTTGTAGTGACTTCCAAAGGTCTCTCAGGTACTTAGCAGAGATGGTTCTCAGCGCCATGATATGCACCACAGGAGAGTCGAGAGAGGAAGAAGCGGGGGAAGGTGGGAACCACTATTTGTTAGAAACCCACTCCATGCTACATACATCCTGGCCAGTCTCTGATCCAACAGTTACAGTCCTGGGTATGAATCACAACTTTTTCTTCCCCCAGCACTGAGGATTAAACCCAGAGCCTCACACATGCTAGGCAAGCACTCCACCTCTGAGCTACATCCCCCGCCCATTGCACCCATTTCACAGACAGTGAGAATGAGCATCTGAGAATTATATCTATGGTTGCATATATATGTGGCAGGCCCTGGATTCAAACCCAGATCAGATGGGATTTAAAATGCAGCATGCAGGGCTGGGGTTATGGCTCAGCGGTAGAGCGCTTGCCTCACATGTGTGAGGCACTGGGTTCAATCCTCAGCACTGCATACAAATAAACGAATAAAACAAACGTCCATCAATAACTAAAAAAAAATTTTAAGAAAAAAAAAAGTGCAGTATGCAATCTGGTGTGTCTGTAGCCCCAGCTCCTCTGGAGGCTAAAACAGGAGGATCACTTGAGCCCGTGAGTCTGAGACCAGCCTAGGCAACATCATGAGGAATGGGGCTGGCCATCTATGGATTGAGACCTCTGAATCCGTGAGCCCCAAATAAACTTTTCCTACTTAAAATTGTTCTTATCAGGTCTTTTGGGTCACAGTGGCAAAAAACAAAAACTTACTAAAACACCATCTGAAACAAGGGACTTTGGTGACCAAATGGCAGGACTGTTTATAAGTACAATAAACCAAGATGGCCCTGGGCAAATGGAGATATGGATTCACCTCAGCCTTAAAATCTCTGCACATGGCTCCTGGCTCTGCCCAGAGAGGGCACCTTTGCACCTTTGAGTCTTTGCCCAAATGTCATCTTCTCAACAAGGCTGACTCTGACCATAGTATTTCCAACTCCTGTCCATCCTTCCATCCTGATAGTCCAGAACGTTTTCCACCCTGCCCAGCTTTAGCTTTTCTTATGCATCATGTTACCCCCTCTAAGACGCTATATCATGTTCTGATTTTATTGCAGCAGTGCAGACTTGAGGAGGACATGGCTCTCAGCTGTGTTCAGTGGTACATGCTAAGCTTCTGAACTGTCAATCACAGGCAAATGCTCAGCTGGATATTTGACAAGTGAATGAGGGTCAGGGACATCTTGAATGTGGGAAGGAAGAAGAATGTGACAGGCAAAGGAATAGATGGGAAAACCTAATTCTACACTGGTCCTGTCCTGTAAATGGGGTAGTACTTGACATTTTGAGGAAGCCATATAGCCGTGCTAGCGCTGCCTGTCATCTGCAAACCCTGCCCCCACCCAACTTTGACATAATAAGCTGATCACTAAACATCCTAAGCATAGTCCAAACGCCAACCACATAGCAAGAAATGGTCCCATGGTTCAGATTTTATTTTACTTAAGAGGCAATGTCTCCCGATGTTTCTCAGGCTGGTCCCAAACTCCTGGGCTCAACTGATCTCCTGTGTCAGTCTCCCAAGTATCTGGGGCTGCAGGCGTGCACTACCAAACCCAGTTCAACAATAGGCTATTTCAGATGTTTTTATTAGTGCATTATAGTTATAGTTCATTGTGGAGTTCATTTTGACATATTCACGAATGCATTGAGTATAGTTTGCTCCATTTCAGGCCCCAGGACTTTCCCTTTCCCACTCCTCCATCCCTCTGAGCCCCTTCTTCAACAATATTACTTTAAGGAAGAGTGCAGACTAGAGGCAGCTACAACTCAGCCAGCTGGAACAAGTCACCCTTAGCAAGGCACATTTTAGAAATTCAGCACAACTCTTTGTGAGCAGGTTAAAATGCAGAGAGGGAAAGTGAACTTCAATCCCTGCCTAACTTCTTCCACCAAAGTGACCCTGATTCTGGCCCAAAGAGCTATTATTTCTCAGGTGTCTTGAAGTAAGCAAATTTCTTTCTCTTAAACAACTGACTTGAGGGGCTGGGGCTGTAGCTCAGTGGTAGAGCTCTCGCCTAGCTTGTGTGAGGCACTAGGTTCAATCCTCAGCACCATATACAAATAAATAAATAAAATAAAGGTCTTTAAAAAAAAAAAAAAAAACAACTGACTTGAAGGATCAAACTGTGGGTGAATAAGTATCACATCAGAGTGACAGATTTCATTGAGTAGTGCCAGACACCCAGGTCTGGCTGGCAATAACCACCATTCCTATTAGTTTCAATATAATATTTGCCATAGCTATATCTAGGTAGCAGGACAAATCCAGCTCAAATCTTCTGTTCTTAGAAGCCATGTAACACAGGGCCAGAACAGAAATAGTGCAGATCACACATCACAGTAAGACTCCAAAGACACCGTCCTTGTTATTATTGCTAGGGACTTTTCTAAGGTGCCCATCCAGACCCCTTAGTTGTGCTTATTTGCTTACCCACCTGTCTAATGTTTCAAAAGAAGGATAAGGGAGACTTGGAGAGGGGTCATGAAAAAGAATTACAAATATTGAATGTTTTGCCCAAGAAGTTATTGTTGGGAAAAAGCAAGAGCAATGGTAGAAAGGGCTACCATTTAAGGGACAGTCAAGGGACAAATCAGGGCATGTTGAGAGTCCTCAACTGTCACTGGTGGCATTTGGGGCCAGGGACTTTTTGCTGTGGGGGGCTGTTCTGTACACTGTACCACATACAGTAGCATCCTGGCTAGATGCCCCTAGTAGAGCAACCTCCCATGTCCCCACCATTAACGTCTCCAGAAATTGTCAAATGCTTTCTGCAGAGGGGCAACATCACCTCCAATGAGACCCACTAGAGTGAGTTGACTAGCACAGCAAACCAACCCACTCAGGGCCATGCAACAAACAGGTCAACTAGCATCACTGCAGGAAGAGGATTCTGCTCCAGACAACCACTGGGGGACCCCAGGTCTCAGCAGTCTTGGACTCTTCCATACACAGGGATCCACATTCTGAAAACTAATAGGGAAGAGGTCAAGAGAGGGTAGGGAACATCAGGGAGTCCCAGGAGTCAGGAATAATATAGAGGACACCACACCAACACCCTCCCCAAACTTCCACTGGCCAAGACTCAGTCGTAAGTTCCCACATAGCCACGAGGAATGCTGGCATGTAAACTAGCTTCATGCTTGAAGGGGAAAAAAAAAAACCAACAACCGTAATGGGGTTTGATGAAGATGGTGTGTTCTCCATCTCATGTAAATGGTTGTAAATGACCCTTGACCAAAACAATAAAAAATTAATTTAAAAAAATGTTAGGATACACACAGACCCAAGCGTGAAACCAGGGGTGACAACTAGGTGTCCAAGAGACGTAAGAAGCTGTGGGGCTTGCATTTTACACCCAGAGCAGGTATGCCTATTACAAATTAATGCAATTTGTTTTAAGGTTCTGGGAAAGTAATGGAAACCCATTTGCAAAATAGACAAATGTTTCCACAGGGGAGTGTAAAGTTGTCTGCATCACTGAGGACCAGGATCTTGTCTTCTAAGGGCACTAGAGCCAAGTGCCTCAGGCTTGGTTAATGGCAGTAAGCTTTCACTAGAGGCAAGGTGCCTGCCTGCTTCTTAATTCATCTGTTGTCATCTCCATAGGTTACAGTTCTGGATCACCTTCAGAGTAATAGGGACCAACATGGATCTTTCTGAGAATGTATTATTAACACATCTCAGAGTGACATTAATGGAACTTGTGATATACAATAATTCTGAAAGAGTTTTTCCTCTTTTCTAGGTTCAAGGGCTCTTGCTATCACATCCATTCTCATTAGGATGACTGGACATGTCTTAGTTGATGTTCCTAAGCAGATAATCACTGTAGAGAAAGAAGGTCTTAGTCAAGGAAAACAGAGCCTGCGCTTCTTTCTTCCCTGTTGACTTGCAGAATGCATATCCTAGGAGAGAGCAGAATAGTTTAGGGAGGGATGTTGTTTTTTTCTTTTTTTATGCAATATTTCTTGATGTTCAAAGTCCTTGACAGAGGTCCTCCCACCTCCTCGGAATTTCCAATTCAGTTACTAACTACAAAAGAAGAATACACAGACATTTGTTGTCGTGGGGCACAGGTTAACAATTCCAGTTGTTCCATTAAATAAACCATTAAAATTTCCAAAAGGGGGGCAAAAAATGTTTTTAAATCGCTGAAAATGCTGCTTTGGAGTAATCGGGACATATTTTTCTAGCCACTACTATTGCATTCACTCTAGATTAAAATTTGAGATCCTTTAAAATATATGTACCAGTCAGCATTTTCTGCAAAGCAAACACTCCCCCAACTTCATGACTTAAGTCAACCAAACAAGTCATGATAATCCCTCTTTGTGTAGCCTGTGAGTCTGTGGATCAGGAATTTGGGCTGGGCTTAGCTCGGTGGTTCTACTTGGCTGGGGTCAGCCAGGAGTCTCTGGTGTACTCTCAGGTGAGCTGGAGGTGGGCTGCTCCTGAGATAGCTCATCTCAGCCTCCAGCAGGGTTGGCAGTTCCAAGAGAAAGCAGAGTTCCTAAGGCCTCCTGACCTCTAGACCTAGAGCTTACACATTGTCTCAGCTTCACTTTCTGTTAGCCAAAGCAAGGAACAGTCCAGACAGATTCAGTAGGAAGAAAAGTAGATTTCTCCTACTAGTGGATTTTACCTCCTATTAGCTCCTACGAGTAGGGGCAGTTGTAAGATAGTGACCGTCATGATGGGGCAAAAGCTAAGTTGATGAAATAACCCCCTGGGTGCTGTAACTATGACCATTTGTAGTCAAGCATGTGGCTTCTCTACTCTGGTGCTGTTTTCAACAGATCCGCTACAAGACCCTGATAAAACCACAGAAGCCAAATGTTTGCACAAGATGAAATTGAGACAGGGGGAGAAAAACCTAAATAAACCTGCTCTCATGATTTGTTCAGGAGGATGGAGCCAGTTACAAGATAACTCAACATTCCCCAGGACGAGTTGACTGGGACCACCCAATGACCCCAGCCTCACAAAAGAAGAAACATCTTTTGGGAAGGTGCCCCTGGCCAGTGGGGTATTACCAGACTCTCACCCCAGCAAATCAAGAAAAGCTAGGCTTGTTCCTGGGTCAGCGCTGTCTCCCTTCAGCTGAAGTCCTAGTTACCAGCTTTAGCTGAAGCCCCAGTTAAAAGCCCTGCCTGTCTACTTGCTTGCACTTGACTCGCTTTCATTTCTACTGTCACCAAGTCAAAGGTTCCCTTCTCCTGTATCAGCTGGAAACTTACCATAAAGAGGCGTGCATGTAAGTAAGGGTGAAGATTCGTGACCAATTTTGCAATCCACTGTAATATTTGTATTTTCATAATCACATTCTATTTTGTGGTTTTAAAAATTCAACCCTACAAAGATGAAAGGGCCAAGGAGTTGGAAACAAAACAACTCCACTGAATTCTGATATAAGCCCAGATACATGATTGTGCTTTGTGTTTAAACTTTGAAACATCCTGCTAAATATATGTCCTTGAAATATATCCCCTTGAATATCAGATTTTTTTTTCTTTTCTAGTACTGGGGATTGAACACAGGGATGCTCTACCACTGAGCCACATCCCCAGACCTATTTTTATTTTTTGAAATAGGGTCTCATGAAGTTGCTTATGGTCTTGCTAAGTTGCAGAGGCTAGCCTCAAACTTGCAATCCTCCTGTCTCAGCCTTCTGACTGGCTGGGATTACAGGCATGCACCACCGTGCCCTGCTGAATACCAGATTCTTAAGGTGCTCTCAGAGCAGCATCTCTTGTTCCTTTGTAAAATAATTAGCCATTTCCCAGAGCAGTGGAATATCCTGCAATCCTTGGTGAGATCAGTGCTATTTCAGAAATGGGGAAAAATATTGGTGCTATGTACGTTTCTATGTAGTGAAAACTCATTGATGTTGAATAGAATAGCCTCATTATTTTGTATTCCATTCGAAAGCATGTTAGAAGAAAAAAGATGAGACACTTTTATTAAATGAATAAAGAGAAAACCACAAGAGAGGGTCACTAGTTTCTTATTCATGAGCAGGGGACATCCACCAAGAATAATGAAAAAGAAAATCAGCTGCCTCTGCCCTGGGGGACCTGGTGCTAGTTGCCCCAACCAGAAATGGCCCAGGTCACAGGATCATTCACCCACTGTCCACACAAGCCATGATTTTCTGGGCTGGATGAGAAGCACAAAATTAATTCATTACCAGGCTGCTCACATTTGGAGCACATTTTCAAGAGATTAAAAAAAAAATAATAACCTACCCCCTTCCCCACAACATCTTAAAATAAGAAGAAATGTGTCTTGGGGAAACAAGACATACATTTCTGAACAGATCTTGAAGTCACAGCCTATTAAGTAAACTAAGAACATCTAAAGGAAAACCAAGGGCTGGGGGTGTTACTCAGTCTTAGAACGCTGGCCTGGCAGGGTTCAATCTCCAGCAGTTGAAAAGAAAAAAAACTTAAAAAACAAAAATGAAATAAAGAAAAGCCAGATGCAATAAAAAAATGACATGATGGGTCCTGAACCCCCAGGTACTTCCTCCTCTTTATTTTAATTTAATAAATAAATTACTGAGCACCTAATATGGCTAGACATTAGGTTAATTGTAGAAAAATGCAGAGATGAATGGAAAAGTCTCACCAAGAGATTCTCATTTACTAGGAAAGTACTTACTAAAGAAATTACAGCCAGGCACAGTGGCACACGCCTGTAATCCCAGTGGCTTGGGAGGCTGAAGCAGGAGGATCGCGAGTTCGAAGCCAGCCTCAGCAAAAAGCAAGGCATTAACCAATTCAGTAAGACCTTGTCTCTAAGTAAAATACAAAATAGTGTTGGGGATGTGGCTCAGTGGTTGAGTGCTCCTGAGTTTAATCCCCGGTACCCCAACTCCCCCCAAAAAGAAAAGAAATTGTAACAAGAAATTGTAATAAATAGAGTTGGTCTTCCTTATTCAGGGGTTTTATATTTTGAAGTGCATCCACTTACTAAAATGTATTCACATCGCCCAAGAGGGTATGCGCGATGCTGTCGCAGTGGCCCTCAGACATGTGCAGAGTGGAGATGCTGTTGTAGTCCTTTGACTCACTCGACGTGCTGTTTCCCAGCTGAGGTTGCACGAGGTGACACTGCACTTCCATTCAGTTCTCACACGGTCAACTAGCATCCTGCTCTGGAGCCTACGCCATGCTTTTTGCATTTTGCACATTGGTGATTAAACACAAGTAGGTTTAGCAAATGCCTCATAGAAAAAATACACAATGTGTATTAGCTATAGAAAAAAATGGCTCCAGTGTGGTATTGTGCTCTGCGCCACGGGTTCAATCTGTCAATCAACAGTATATATTAAATAAGAGTCTTCCCACAGGAACACACGTGAAACAAAGTTCTGTATTGATGGGTTGGCCAAAGGTCATTGCCTATCCCTGGGTTGGCCTGGGAGGAAGGCGCCAGTACATGTTTGTTCCATGTGCATGGACACTTGATAGTGCATCATTACTTTGAATAATGAGAGTGCACATTTGTTAAATGAGTGCATCAGAGGATGCCTGTCTCTGAAAGAAAGAGTACAATGTTCTGCGTGTTCCAAGACAGCATCCAGCCAAAGGCAACAGGCAGAACGCACAGGAGGGGGAGGCGTGTGGGCGGAGCTTTGCGGGCAGCTCAGAGGCAGATAAAAAAGGTCGGGTAACACATGTCCTGCAGGGAGGAAGAGCATGCACAAAATCATAGACATGGGACACGGTGGCACTTGACTGCAGAAGAGCAAGCCCCAAGGTCGACCTTGGGAGTCTCAGTGGTCATTCTGCAAGCTCTGGGGTGTGTGACCTCTAGGAAGTTACTCAGTTTCCTTTGGAGTGGGGTTAATAATAGCCCCTATCTCCTCACGTTAAGAAGATTAAAATATATTATCCAAGAGCCTCAGCCAAGAGCCCGATGCATGTGAAATATACAAAGCAATTCAGCTATTTTAGTTGTCACTATTATTTATAGTATGTAGTCACTGGATATTTCCATTTGACTCCATTATAACGAGTTCAAGGCAAAATTGTGGACAGAAGGGCTATAAATATAGGTTGACAAAGAGCCCAAAGGACTTTGAAGTCTAGGTTTGGAAACTGACTTTTTGTTTTCTTACTTTAGTACTAGGGAGCAAGCATGGATTTAAAGAGAGAGATGTGCCTGAGGCGTGCACCAGGGTGGAGCTGGTGGGGGAGGAAGAACAGACGGGAAGGGGCACAGATGCTGACTGTGGGCAACAAGAAGACAGGCAAGAGGCAGGAGAGGCCTGGAATGGGGCATGGAGGACCCTGGGAATGCCCTGCTTCATCTGGGGTCAGTTCCATGGACGCACTGGTGAGAATCCTGGGAGCTGCTGACTGATCATGGTGGACTTCACTACATGTACATCAGCTTCCTCTCTTCCATTCTTCTTTAATTTGGGGGATACTAGGGATTGAGCCCATGGGCACTCTGTGACTGAGCTACATCCCCAGACCTTTTTATTTTTATTTGGAGACAGGGTCACACTAAGTGTCCCAGGCTGGCCTTGAACTTGTGATCCTCCTGCTCAGTCTCCCAAGTAGCTAGGACTGCACCACATCAGCTAAAGGTGGTATTTGTGGAAAGCCAGTAGTCTCATGGTGGAATGAGTTACCTCTAAAGGCTTCATCTCAGATCAAGAGTCTGGAAGCAAGGCTATAATCATCATTGTTCCTAAGTGAAGGAAGGAAGGAAGAGAGTGGAGAGGAAGAAAGGCAAGAAGAAGGGAAGGGGATCAGGCAGCAGAGAAGAAAGGAGGGGGTGCTTAGGTAGCGAACCTGGGGTATTTTTTGTTTGTTTTTGTTTTTTGGTACTGGGGATTGAAGTCAGGGGCACTTGACCACTGTGCCACATCCCCAGCCCTCTTTTGCATTTTTATGTAGAGACAGGGTCTCACTGAGTTGCTTAGCGCCTCGCCATTGCTGAGGCTGGCTTTGAACTTGCGATTCTCCTGCCTCAGCTTCCCAAAGTACTGGGATTATAGGCGTGCGCCACCATGCCCGGCTGAACTTGGGGTCTTGATTGACAATCAAGCTGTATGTGCTTTGACCTTACACAAACACTTGGCCACAGGTCTCTGTATCCCATATAAATCTAGTCCTCAGTTTTCCCCTTGAAGCATGGGCCACAACCTAACCAAAATCCTAATGAGGCATGGAAAGTTCTGCCAAAGTCTTACCTTGCCCTGTAACATTGACAGTCTGACAGGGGAGAGGGAGCCATCCACAGAGGTGGTTTTCAATATCCTCATTCTCCCTCTGAGAAGCCACTGCATTTCTCATTGACGAAAAGGCTGGGGTGGGGGTGGAGAATTCCTCCTTGTCCTACAGAAACAGGCCTGCTTTCTATTTTCCCATGCATAAGCGAATTGTCAAAGATGGCAGCTGTCACTGGTGTCCTGGGCTCAGTTAACCTGTATGTGCTTGCGAAGTAGCAGGGGGTACACAGGGTGCCGATTTCAATAAAAACAATTGAGCCTGTGCGTTTTGTCTGCTTGGCGTTAATGATTCCCTGTTGACGGGGCTGCACCCCGGGGACTTCTTGAGTTTCAAAGCCAGGTTATTAAGTAGAAGTGACTGTCAAGTCTTGTAATTTGGGTAGCTGCCACACAGACCAAAGATGAAAGCAAGAAAAGCAGAAGAAAATAAAGACTGATTACCTGCAGCCCTTTGATTCAGTATTGGAAAAATTACCTTTGAGGCTCCAATATTTACCTGTTCCCACCATGAAGCTTTCATAAAGAAACAACTGCCAGCAAACCCAAGGGGAACCCTGACACCTTCCTTCTAAGCCTTCAGAAGGGGCTTCAAAACTGCCTCCAGTTCCCAAGCCCAGGAGGAAGGTTAGAAAGCGAAATTACAAGATCTGAAAGTTTGCAAATCCCCCCAACACCTTCCCAGGCCATTGAGAGATCTGTATTTTATTTTGGTAATCTCACCAAGGAAAAGAGAGTATTTGTTCTAAACTCAAAAGACATTTAATATACTCTCTATTCTCAATGAGCCAGAGCACACCTCAATCCAAAAGATGTTTTCCAAAACCGATTTAAAAGAAGTAAACAAGGAAGAAGGGGAAGATCTCCAGGCCTTAAGTGCATATGCAACCTCCAGAATTTATGTTGGGGTTGTTTTATAGAAAGTGACCCTGATAGTACTAGGAGGGTTCGTCAGCCACCTGAGACCCAGTCCCAGGCAACGCAAGCCCCCAGTCAAAGAAGACTCAGGCTCCGCAAGTCAGACTCCTTCCAAGAGCAGGCAGGCAGGAATGTTGTGTTGTGTTGTGTTTTTGTTTTTTTAGAGTGTTTCAATAAGGCCATTCTTTGAATGAAGCCTGGGGAAGCCAGGAAGTTCACTTCTGACTCCCCACTCACTCCCCAACGCTTACCCATGCTTTAAAACCTAAAATAGTGCCTTCTCCCCCGGTAAAGGTGCATCTACAGAAACACAACCCTAGTAAGAAAAATACAACTCAGATACGCCCCATGATACATAACAAGGATTGTCATTTGGTGGACAGGAACCAACAGATTCCCCTAATTTCCCTTTGCATAACTATGAATGGAATAAATTAATATTGGGTTTGTGGTTGTGGCCTTGAAATTGGCTGGTTGCTGACCCCTGAATGGACACCATCCTCAATGTGATTTGCTGGATGTAACAGCCCATAAATTACTGATCGTTTGGTTTGAGATCGACCCCGGAGCATGGACCTGGTTTGTATGGAGCTCCCTAACCTCAGCTCTATTGATATTTAGGGCCAGAGAGTTCTTTATTGCTGGAGCTTGTCCTGGGTATTGAAAGATGGGTAGTTAGCAACATCCCCGGCCCTGGTCTACATTTCCCTCATTAGGGCTTTGTCTAATGTCTCCTCATGATTAGATTCAGGTTATGCATCTTCTCAAGAGCATGACAGATGGGATACTGGGTTTTCATCACATCCTACCAAGAGGACACAAAATTCAGTTTGTCCCAGGGCTTGAAAACTTCCTTTTGACTTCTGGTTTGGATGGTGCCTGCCAGGATTCTCCATGACAAAGCTCTTCCTTCTCCTTTGGTCACCAATCGGAATTTCATGGGAAGGTAGTTTGAGATTATGTAAATATCTCTGTGCACACCAAACCATTGTTTTGAAAACCAACTCTCTCAACCAGTGAAGCATCCCTTTGATGCTGGTTGCTCAGTTGCACTGTTGACTAGTTCCACAGGGCTCTCTCAGATCTGGAAAGGATCCATGGCCTTTTCCTGAGCTCAGCTCTAGATCAGAGGAGAAATGCCCTTGAATGCAATGCTGGGGTTCCTGAGCCACTGGTCAGAGGACTTTTGAGGACAAAAGTCTCAGCAACCAGTGTTCCCTGAAAGACAGAACGTGGAGTACAACCAAACACCACGATTCCCGCAGTTGGTAGAACCTTATTACACCTACCCCTTGCTTGGGACACTGGTAGCATTAGGTGGAATCACCAGAGAATACGTCAGTCACTACTATGGCTTCGTGGAGAAACTGTAGCATCCTCATGAACCTTCTCTGCAATCATATGTGATCACCAAGGCAGGTACCGGAAGAGGTGACTCCTGCAGTATATTCCACAGGCTCTCCAATGCATATCCTGAATCATTAAACAGGCTGAGCATCCCTAATTCCAAGTTTATGAACTCAATCATGCTCCAAAATCTGAAATATTTTGAACACCACATGACATTGCAAGTGAAATTCCAACTCCAACGTGATGTGACAGATTGCAATCAAAACTCAAGTGCATGCAGTGATTCAGGAGGCAGAAACAGGAAGATTGCGGGTTTGAGGCCAGCCCCAGCAACTTAGTGAGACCTTGTCTCAAAAAATTTTTTTTAAATGAATAAATAAAGGAATAAAAAGGACTGGGGTTGTATGCTAGTTGTAAAGCATCCCTGGGTTCAATCCCCCAAACAATCAAGTGTATGACTCACTTACATTCAGCATCCCCAAGGGAAAAAAGACTGTCCTAGCCCTTTCGGTTACAATAGACAAACTTTGTTTCATGCACAAAACTCTTATAAATACATTGCATGAAATTACCATCAGGCTATGTGTGTTAGGTGTCTATGAAACATAAATGAATTTCGTGTTTAGACTTGGGTCCCATTCCCAGGATTATGTATGTGTGAAAATATTCCAAAAAAGAATCTGAAACACTTGTGGTCCTAAACATTTCAGGTAAGGGATTGTGTTAGCTTTTTGTTGCAGGGACAAAATGCCTGAGATAATGACTGAAAGGAGGGAAGGTTTATGTTGATGCCCAGGTTCACAAATTTCAGTCCACCCACAGCTGACTCCATTGTTTTGGGCCTGAGATAAGGCAGAACTTAGTGGGAGCAGGGGAAGCTGCTCAGCTCATGGCAGTCAGAAAACAGAGAGGGAGGAGTCCAGCAGGACAAGACACACCCTACCAGGGCACACCCCTGTGACCTACTTCCTCCAACCATGCCCCGCCTGTCTACAGTCTCCACCACCCGCCAATAGTCCACTCAGTGGATTAACCCACTCATGATGCAATCACTCAGGATCCAATCACTTCCCGAAAGACCCACCTCCGAACATTACTGCAGTGGGGACCAAACACCCAACACATGAGCCTTTGGGGGACATTTCAACTATAACAGGTCTACTCGGCCTGTTATTATTTGAATACTTTCAAAGATCTCATGTCAAAGATTCCAAAATAGTATATTGCTTCACAAAAGTAAATATAGCAAATATACACAGGCAGAGAAGTAGGTAGGGAAGCAGAGAAATATTCCCCATGCAAGGAAGAGATGATCCATTCTGTTAAGAAAAATTGAAGGGAACATTATTTTCTTGCAAAACTATCAGTTGTTTTTAGTAGGTATTCAAAAAATCTTTATGAAGACTTGTGGGTTCAGATACCCATTGGAACTGAAGACCCCTTCAGCCAGGGATCTTATCTGATAGTCTATCATATGTCATTTACACCTAGACAAGTATCTGAAATGTAAGTGATACTCAGCAAATACTTGTTGAGTGAGTTCATTTACTTTTCCCAAACATTAAGTCAATCAATATAAATTAAGTGTAGTGGCAGTTGAGGCAGAAGGAGCCATGGAATCAGTCTCTCCTCTGGTGAAGTGGTAGATCTCCAGGGTCCTGAGGCCACCATTGTCCTATTGGAGGTTGCAGGAGGCAGAAATCTAAGTGACCTTCTCCAATTTACTCATCCAACCCTGACCTTGGTGTTTCAGTGAAGGAGGATTTTGCAGATGTAACGAAATCCCAAATGGGTTAACTTTAAGAAAGGACGATCATGCTCTGTGTGCCTGAGCTAACTAGTGGATCCTTAAAGGATTCCAGGATTCTTCCTGGAAAGAGATCTGAAGCTTGAGAAGAATTTTCTGTTACTGGCTCTGAAGATGAAGATGGCCATATGACAAGGAACACATGTGGCTTCTAGAAGCTAAAAGTGACCGCAGCAACTGCAAGGAACTGAATCCTCCCACAAACACATGAGCTGGGAGAAGGACTCATCCTCCAGATAAGAGCTGCAGCCCCCCCGGCCCGGCCCACAGCTGGACTGCAGCCTGGCGATGCCCCACAAACCAGACTTCTCACCTAATCCGTGGGCATGGTTTTGAGGCAATCGGTTTGTGGTAATTTCTGATGTAACAATAGAAAAATGAGTACGGAGTTCAAAACTGTGATTCAATACACAGACCACAGAGTTGATGTTCATGTTAATGGAAAAAGGTTCGCATCACATGTAACCAGGAGCCTCAGAGATGTAGCCAGCCTCCTACGTGAGGCCTGGAGTTATTGTCTGATGGTTCTGTCTCCTCTCAACAAATGGAAGGGCCTTTATCTCTGGCCATCAGCCGCAAGCTTTTGTCGCTTTAATAATGGTTGAGAGCCACACTGGAGGCAAAGTGAGAGGTGGATATAACAGGGAACAATAGAGGCAGAAAAGGGCTAATGGACATGTAGGGAGTAGTGCAGGGATGAAGGACACACCATGCTCGGGAGCAAATTGGACACCGCTTAGGGTGCAAGAGACTGGCAGGAATGTGCTATTTGTAAGAGATAGAAGGAAAAGAGGGGAGAGAAGTTTGCACAAGATCTACAACGCTGGGCTATGGCTAAAACCCACTTGGAGCATCTTCCTGCTGCGACCAAGACTTAAGTGATTCAAATTATTTTGGAGGCGCCAGGATGTTTTGTTTGTTTTGGTACCAGGGATTAAAGGCAAAGGTGCTGAACCACTGAGCCACATCCCCAGACCTATTTTTGTATTTTGTTTAGAGTCAGGGCCTCACTCAGTTGCTTAGGGCCTTGCTACATTTCTGAGGCTGGCTGTGAACTCGCAATCCTCCTGCCTCAGCCTCCCAGGCTGCTGGGATTACAGGAATCTGCCACCATGCTCGGCCAGGCTGATTTATTTCTAATGTGACTTTCTAGGAAGAAGTCGTTTTAGGTGGCCACAAAGGGTGCACGTACATGGGACACACTAGCATTCTCAGACTCCACGAGGGGAGGTGGAAACGAGTCAGGCTTTGCCAATCCTGTCTTCTCTTGTCTCCTCCCAGCCCCCCTCTAGGCCTCGTGTCTGGAAAAACTTCTCTGAGGATCCACAAACAGAAGACTTGCTGTGCCCAACTTGCAGAAACCTGCTGTTCTGTGGTTCATCCCATCCTGGTATCCCAGTGGTTGGAACAAAGCTCCTCTTTGCAAATCACTCAGATGAAACTGACTCCTCATTATGAGAGATTAAGTAGGGGCCCAGGTAGGAGCTGATTAGAGCTCTGACCTGGTCAATGGATTAATGTTTTCCTGTGATTAATGGATTAGTGATTCATGGGTTGAGGGGTTATCTACAGAATGGGTCTGCTATAAAAGCCGGTTTGGTTAGATCTCTCCCATACCTCCTCTTACCGTGTGATGCATAAGAGTGACACCAGAGCTGGCTCCTCGACTTTGGGCCAGAACTGTGAACCGAATTAAACCTTTTTAATTTATTTTTTCCAATATTAGGGAGAGAACAAAGGACCTCACACATGCTAGGCAAACGTTTGATCACTAAGCTACACCCTCAGCCCTTTTTACCTTTTTAAAATTTTATTCTGGGACAGGGTCTTGCTAAGTTGCCAAGGCTGGCAAATTTGCCAGTCTTGCTAAGTTGCCAACTTGCAAATCTCCTGCCTCAGCTTCCGGAGTGACAGACCAGGAATACAGGCGAGCAGCACTACCCCAGCCCAAAGAAACCTTTTTTTCTTTACAATTTATCTAGACTCTGGTATTGTGTTATTAGCAACAGAAAACAGACTAGGACAGGCACCAGGGAGAGGGACATACAGTAATGCCTTTGTGTAAAGATTTGCAGCAGAAATGAGCAGAAGTTCTCACCTGGGGGCAATTCTGCTCCCCAGGAAACATTTTTGACTGTCATGCCTGGGGGAGGAGAGTTGCTGGAAGCATCCAGTGGATTGAGGACAAGGACTGCTAGCCCTCCCACAGGCGCACAGGACAATTTATTACCAAAGAATTATGCAGCCCCCAAAGGCACAGGTGCTAAGGTCGAGAAACTGTAATGGAGAGCTATGGCTGGCCAAGAGTTGAAGACCAAAGGCGCAGAGAGCAAGCCATGGAAAGCCAGCACATCAGCTTCCTCAGGCAGGTGGCCACATTCTGCCCAACTGACGTTTTCCTCTATGAAAAGAGAAAGGGGGAAAAAACATTCTGCTTCTCAGATTTAAAAGTTTGCTGAAATGCAAACCACACGAGATGGATCTTATTTCACTGCCTGCATAGTATACTGTAAGTGAAAATAACAGCCACAGAAAGCTGCAGGATCTGTTTGGATCCTCTGGCACAGTGGCCACACAGTGAGATGAGTTTTGGTAACTCTCCTAGGCCGCAGGCTCCCCATGCTCCGCAGGCCCAGGAGCTGGTTTGTGCTGACCAGATGGAAAGGTGTGTTAGAGAAAGGCGCTCACGTGCTCACGACTGCTGTACGCTGGGCACTGAAACCGAGAGTTTTGCAAAAAAGCAAGTTCATTCTGGAGGCAGCCTAACATGGAGAAGGGACAGCAAGACTCGGATCCCCACGAAGAGTTTGGTGATATGCATGGGCTGAGGCACGGGGAAGGAGATTGGAGGTTAAGCAGTGGGCCCCGCTCTGCGCATGTACAATCAAACCTCGCCCCCTTTACCATCCTGATGCACACTTCAGATGTGTTACCCTATACCTCTAAATTTGGTGATTTTTAAATCAACTAA
Source organism: Geosciurus inauris (assembly GCA_004024805.1). NCBI lineage: Eukaryota > Metazoa > Chordata > Mammalia > Rodentia > Sciuridae > Geosciurus > Geosciurus inauris. The sequence goes on along the minus strand of PVHX01008573.1, from coordinate 53,660 downwards.
AAACAAGAAACTAAGAGTGGGTGAAGCTGGTTTAGTCTAAAGGGTTTATATGTTTTTTCCTTGATTTCATTAGGGTGTGTGAATTGATGTCCTGAAATTGGGCACAAAAGCAGACACCAGTGACTTTTCCTTCTGTAGTAGGGAAGAGATGTCACCCAGGAGGGGCCTGGGAGAACTGCTTGAAGATGGACAGATGGACGGGGGTCTTGCCATTGTAAAAGGTCCTGACCTAAACCTGTCTACGTGGCTTCAGAGATCCAAGAGACTCCAGGCTTGGGCAGGGTGAACTCAGCAGCTGGGATTCATTTTCTAGAATTTTTTTGCCATGGCTTTTGCCCATCACTTGGAGCTGAGGGGACAAACCTCTAACTAGCTGTTCCAGCAGCTGATGGGGACTGCGGGTGCATTCAAATGAATGGAAGGCAGGGGGTCCTCTCTGCCTGGGCCCATGAAATCACTTCCTGTTGAGTCAGAAGAGGGGGTGTGCACATGTGGACCTCTGCACTGGGAAACACTAGGTGGTACCCCACAGCAAGATGTAGGGAGACAGGCAGACACACGGAGTCAGAGAGACTCACGGGGAGATGATGGCTGAGGTGTCTTTACTGTTTTTGAGAAACAGAAAATATAAGGCACAGCCATAATCAAGAAAAACATTCACGGTAGGAAAAAAAATCCCTTTATCAGTCTTTAAATTCTGCTTGCTACCTGCTTTCTTTTTTTTAATTTTTTTTTCTTAGTTGTTGATGGATCTTTATTTTATTCATTTATTGTTTGTATGTGGTGCTGAGGATCGAACCCAGTGCTTCACGCATGCTAGGCAAGCGCTCTACCACTGAGCTACAGCCCCAGCCCGCTACCTGCTTTCTTTATGAATGCATAATTCTTAAGCTGCCACGCTATGGGGTTGATGTAAGCATAGAAAGAGACAGATTAAGAATCATTAATTTCATCTTGTCTCTGCTTTCTGTTGTGACAGAAGCAACCTGCCTTTCAACAGAGCCCCAGAAGCGTGGGGGCTCCCAAGACACTTCGTTCATTCCGTATTTACATGTTCCAGTGCCTGGAGCCTGGAGCCACAGTTCTTCTCTGGCAGGCTTTTGCACAGCTCACAAAGCTCTGAGTGAACGAGCACTTCTGAAAGTCCAGAATAAGTCCTTTTATTTTTTCCTTAACGTTTGGGCAATGCCCATAATTTTATAATAAGCCTATAATAAAAGCAAATTTAGCATAACCACTTACAGATGGTTTTGAGCACCCCTGTGGTCCCCTTTCTATGTTTTCAATTCATTGACTCAACATTTATTGAGCACCTACTGTGCACCAAGATCCACAATAGGCTCTGGGAATGGAGCATAAATATGAATCAAAGACATATTTGCTCTGGGAGAACTTGTTTGTTTTTTTTCCCTACTGCATTCCAGTGAAATCAATGAACTACCTCTTCAGACAAATGATTGACACCTGCTATAGGCAGAAATGGTATTTGAACTCTAGAAGACAAAAACAAGTAAAGAAATATAGGTGTTGAGAAAATTAGAGAGGACACACAAGACCAAACCATCAGCACCCAGAATTAAACTGATAGGCTCTATCTGCTTTCTAGGGAAGGGGCCTCTGTTTGGCTCCAAGCTTCCCAGCAGCCTATGTAAAGAGGGAAACTCGATCGCCCATGTGTTCACAATATAAGAACAAAAAGAGCAAACATATTAGAATAAATCCTGGTGGTCTTTCTGAAAGAACATTTTCTCCCTTTGTTGCATGACATGGACTTCTCCAGAGTGTAGAGCTAACAGTATAGCCAGAACAAAGCCAGAGAGAGAAGTTCCTGTGAATACAGGCCAGTGAGTGCTCAGGTAGCATGCACATTGATGCATGTGAACAACGGCAGAGAGACCCACACAAGCCTTTGCAGACGAATTCTACATCTTTGAACAGGGCCCTACAGGTTAGTCTCATTTCCAAAGAGGGAGAAAGAAAGGCATTTCAAGAAGAAACAACCTGGAGAGAAATGTAGACTTAGAAGGAAACAGAGACTCTTTTGAAACAGGCAAGTCTGCTGAGGTGGCTAAGGTCAAGGTCTTGCAGAAGCAGTTCAGGGAAGATGAGTAGGAAAGGCACCTTGTAAACTCTCCCGAAGCCAGACCCGGAGGCAGGGTGGTGTTTTGTATCACATAGGGAGGCCCCCGGGAGGTGTGCGACAGAAGTGGGAAGAGGAGGAGATCCAAGACCAGACCCAGAGCTGCCAGCCCAAGGTCACTGAGGGGGTAAACTGGGTGCAGAGAATCACACAAGGAGTATCTTGGGAGAAGTGGCACGGGCTGTCTGTGGGAAATGACTCCCTCCCTGGCAGGGCTCCTAGGCTTCAGGAAGTTTGCTCCATGAGTAACTACCCATGGAGGGTCAGGGCAGGGGTGCCACAAAAGAGGCTTTGGGCATTAGAACTTGAGCAGGGTAGCATGCACCAGAACAGGGAGGACAGACGCAGAGACGCAGAGCCCACAGGAGCTATTCCCTGTGACTCGTCATCATGACATGGAGGTGGAGGTTCAAATTGGTGGTTAACTGAAGGTCGTTAACTGCAAAGAGGCAGAAGAGGTGATTGAAAGATTCCACCTTTGACTGAGATCGTAGGGGCATAGGTAATATCTTCGTCAAAATCCACCCAAAGGGCCATGCATGGTGGCGCACACCTGTAATCTCAGCAGCGTGGGAGGCTGAGGCAGGAGGATTCCAAGTTTAAGGCCACTCGCAGCAACTTAGTAAGGTCCTAAGCAACTCATTGAGACCCTGTCTCAAAATAAAAAGGGCTAGGAATGTGGCTCACTGGTTAAGTGCCCCTGGGTTCAATCCTTGGCACGCCACCACCCCCACCCCGGGCAAAAAAAAATGAGCAGGGCTGAGTCCTGCCTGGTTGGGGTTTGATGATAGCTTCTCAGGGGCAATGGTATTTAAGCTGAACTTTGAATAATAAATAAATATATTGGAAATAAATCTGCAAAAACAAAAATAAATAAAAGGCAAGGATTTTCCAATGACTCATTGCATTATCAAGTTCAAACACACCTATTGCAATGTACTTTAAGGCACGGTACAAATATGTACTAGTATGTTTGTACAAAAGAGTCAGTGTCTAGCCATGCAGAAGAATCTAGGCTTTGGAAATGACTTGTTAGGGCTTTTGGTGATGGGGGTGTGGTGGTGTGGCATTAGGCACGTTATATACTGAGTACACGTGCTTACACTTGTGTTGTATGGCAATCTCTAAATTCTCTGGTATTTCCAAGAACTAAAGGAGCCAAGAATGTTAAGTTCTCTGTCCGTGGTGTCTACAAATTGAAATCCATGATTTTATTATATAGCAAGGGCATTTGCTCAGTATTAAAATAATTGTTAAAATAACACCCCAGGTGGTTTCTGCATGGTTATGCATGTGTTTTTAAAATTTGCAGATCTGAATGTCTTCAAGTTGGTTTTCTCACCTGCAAAGCCCTGGGGATCTCCTGAATTTAATTTAGGGCTTTGGAGTGTCTCCTGCTAAATCCCAACATGTTAAACATTTATCACAGCAATGCATGGCCACAGCAGAAAACAGTCTAACCATACATGTGTGCGGTGTGTATATCAGTATGCTTCTCTCTCTCTCTCTTTCCCTCTCTCTCTCTCTCTCTCTCTGTTTTTGGTTGAAAGAACACAGGTGGAGATTGTATATACTGGGTGTTTGGGAGGCAGAGAATCACGTGACATATTGAGAGAAATCCTGGCCCCTCCACTGGAATCTTGAGGCCAAGGAAATCACAGGCATGAGAACCTGTTGGTTGCGGCCATTTGTTTCAGAAACAATCAAGTCTGAGTGGCATGGCCAAGTCATCTTTCCCAGCCCAAGATTTTGAATTGAGGAGGTCACCTTTTCTCCTGCCCTAGGACCACTTAGCAACTCCAGCTGCCAGACGATACTTCCAGGCAGTGACTTCCATCCCCCATAGACACCTGACCCAGCACATCAGAACGAGCACAGGAAGACAGAGGTAATGGGGGAAGTCAACTCCAGTGATTAGTACTCTTCAAATGAAAGTATATTTAGAATCGTCTGCCTCCCCATCTGCCAGAATGCTTGCCAGAACTGTGAGGTTTCCACATTTATTGCGGTCAGGCCCTGGTTTACTATCTTAAAAATTATAAAAAGCAGATGAGGTTTTCTTATCTTTCTCTCTCAAAGGTGTGTGCATGGGAGGGCGGGGACAATCTTGTTTCCATATTGTGTATTATTGATTGTAATCACAAGAACTGTCTTATAAGTGGAGATTGCAGACATACTTGTTTAGTTTAGAACTGAAATGTCCCCCAAAGAGCTCATGTGTGGAAAGCATGGTCCCCACTGCAGCGAGGTTCAGAGGTGGGGTTTTCAGGCAATGACTGGACCATGAGGGCTGAGACTTCATCAGTTAATCCACTTGATGGATTAATCCAGTGATAGCTGAATGGAAAACTGAAAAGTGAGACTTAGTTGGAAGAAGCAGTTCCCTGGGGGTGTGCCCTGGAAGGGTTTCTCATCTCTCTGGCCCTTCCCCTCTTTCTCGGCTTCCTGGCTGCCATGAACTGAAAAGCTTTCCCCACCAGGCTCTTCTGCCATATTGTTCTGCCTTGGAGCCAGCCAGCCATGGACTGAACCTTTGAAACTGGGAGCCAATTTTCCTCCTCTAAGTTTTCTTGTCATGTATTTTGGTCACAGTGACAAAAAACTTACCAAAATGCCCAAGAGCTAACAAGGGTCATATTTACCTCAATAAAGCAAAAAACAGACAAAAAGGAAAGATGAGACCAGAAAACCCAATTTGAAGGCAACATAAGTTAATGGAATCAGGACAACTTCAAGTCTGGGAAGTATGTTCTGTAGACACAAGCAATTTGCCATATCCCCTGTAGCTAGGGAAGCTACCTGTGGAAGGAAGGTTCTAGGTGCAAGTCAACTGTTTTCTTTCCACTGGAGACTTCTCTGAAGTGGTGTTGCAACCCTACCACTAACCTTGCTTTTAAATCTTCGTTTATCTCAAGGTAGGGACAACCTTTTAAGATTCCCTGGCTAGTTCAGTTCTCGCATGCGCCACCTACCCAGGACCCAGCATTCCATTGTTTCTGCTACCTCCTGAGTCCTTATTCTCATTCATGTGGAAGTGCGGTAGAGACACCACTGGACTGGATGTTAGACTATTAGAGTTGAAGGCCCTGTGCTAGTATTTAGTATGCAGTGACATCTGTAGTACTGAACAAAGACTGTGCATGAGTCCAGTTTTCCAACCCTGTGACCAAATACCTGTGATAATTAACCCATGAGGAGGAGAGGCTTATTTTGGCTGTGGTTTCAGAGGTTTCAGTCCATGGTGAGTTGGCTTGTTGCTTTTGGGCCTGTGGTAAAGCAGCACATGTGGCAGGAGCCCACGGTGGAGCAAAGCTGTGCACCTCGTGAAGCAAGAGAGAGGCAGAGGAGGGGTCTCACAATCCCCTTCAAGGACATGCCCACAGTGACCTAATGTCCTCCCAGTAGGCTGCACCTCCTAAAAGTTTTTCTGTCTCCCAATAGTGCCATACACTGGGGACCAAGCCCTTAGAGTATGGGCTTTTTTTTTTTTTAGTTGTAGATGGATGCAATATCTTCTATTTATTTATTTTTTTATTTGGTGCTGAGGATCGAACCCAGTGACTAATGCATGCATGGCAAGCGCTCTACCACTGAGCTACAGCCCCAACCCGCATATGGGCTTTTGAGGAACATTCAAGACCCAAAGTGTGGTAGGCTGTGTACTCACAGTCAATTTCAGCATAACAAACTGCTTCAAAATTTAGTGGCATAACCTAAACAGGCTCACATATTGCATCACCCAGTTTGCTTGGGTCAGAATTCTAGACAGGGCACAGAAGAAAGGGCTGGTCCTTGAGCCATGATTCCTGGGACGTCAACTGGAAGACTTAACAGCTAGGGATGCAAAGCATCTGAAGACTTGATGAAGGCTGAAGACTCCGGGTGGCACACTCACCACTGCCCCATTAACCTTGGCTGTTGGAAGGAGACTCCATGTGGCCCTCTCCACAGGACAGCTTGAGCATCCTCACAACATGGTGGCTGCTTATCCCAGACTGAGTGATCCAACACACCCAGAGGAACCTGAAATGGCTGTTAGGAGGCAGCCTCAGAAGTCACATTCCATTCTCAGTATTTTATTGGTCACAGAGGTCACCCTATCCGATGTGGGAGTAGGCTATGAAGGAGTGTTGTCTTAGTCTACCTTCTACTCAGGCTGCCATCACAAAAGAGCATAAAACAGATGTTCATATCTCACCATTCTGGAGCCCGTGATCAAGCGTTAGCCAGGTTGTCTCCTGCTGAGGAGTGTCCTCCTGGTTTACAGACAGCAGCCTTCTTACAGTGTTCTCACATGGCAGAGACACAGGATAGACGGTCTCGTTCTCTTCTTACAGAGCACTAGTTGCATCATAGAGTCCCCACACTCACAAGCTACTCTAACCCTTCAGAATGCAAACTGAGATCATTTCCTAAATACCCTATCTCCAAATATTATTATCACAGTGTAGATTAGGGGCTCAACATATGATTTTGGCAAGGGAAACACAAACTTTCAGTCCACAGTAGGCATGAATACACAAGACGGGGTTCATTGGAGACTTTTTTTTTTTGGAGAATTGCTACCACAGACAGCAAGATTTAGTAGAGTGGGGCCTGGTGGCCCAGTGTGGGGGTACAATATAGAGTGTTGTTTTGTTACATAAGCTTTCAAACTATGCCTGTTATCTGGGTTCACATTACAGCCAGTCATTCTTCTGTAGCCTAAAGCAAATGGCTCAATCCCTTTGTGTCTCAGTTTCCACATATCTAAAATGTGGTAAGTTTAATTATCGCTTAATACATATAATAGTCCTCCCTTATCAATGGGGGATATATCTCAAAATCACCAGTAGAAACCCAAAACTTCAGATAGTATTGAACCCTGTGAATATAATAATATGTAAAATAAGGGCTACTTGAACACAGCACTGCAATACCATGATGATAGTTGATCTGACAACAGAGGCAGCTACTGAGTGATTAATGGGCAGGTATCATATACAGCATGGATACACAGGAGAAAGGAATTAGTCATGTCCCAAGTAGAATGGAGCTGGAAGGAAGCAAGAGATCTCATCACATTACTCAATGGTGTGCAATTTAGAAGCTTGAATTATTTATCTTTGGAAATTTCCATTTAATATTTCATCTTTGGTTTCTTAGATCATTCCCTGTGGGAAAAGCATTTGCCATGTTGCGAAGATGCTCAAGCAGTCCTACCCAAGGTTGAACTCAGGTAACTGGAACTTTGGAAAATGAAACCAAGGGGCATATAATGTGTCTATTCCCAACACTACTTCTTACCAAGCTTCATCTGTGTTGGGCTTGACATTATTGAGTTGAATTCCTGCTCTCTCAATTTGAGTCTCAGCAATGTCCCTTGCTTTGAAAAATGTGAGAAGATACTACACAAGCAGAGGCTTGGGATGAGTTTGCATAGATTTGCTCACCCTCTTGCCGGTCTCCCGTCAACCACAGCCATGGGGTGGTGGCACAGGGAACATGCTCCAGTGAGCCTGCTGGTTCAAGGAGAGAGATACCTGAAGCAAACCTGAAACCAACATACAGCCTGGAACTAAGGCCATATAAACCCAGATGAGATCTACTGGCTCTCAACTGAGCTGTTAGACACATTAGGGAGATTAAATTATGGGTGTGTTCAGACATGGAAAATGTGTGGGAATGCTTGTTACATAGCATTGCTGAGACACTAGCTGATTGATATAGATTGTGTGGGGATGTCTGTTATTTAGCATTATTGAGGCACTAGCTGACTGGTTCAGATTCCATAGGGATGCCTGTTTCACAGCATTATTGAAGCACTGGCTGATTGATTCAGATGATGTGATAGAACTCATCTCATTGGTTGTGAAGGTGGCATAGGATCGTGGATGTAGGGTGCTTTTAAAGCACTGTCTGTGCTGGAGTTTACTCACAGAGCCTTGAGCCTACCTCCCGGACTACAGGGTTGACCCCCCAGCCCCTGCAGACCTAGTTCCGCTGGTCCACACTCTGTGTCCAGTGTCCTTTACTCAGCTTCCTCCTCTCCGCCTTTCCACATGTTTTGGCTGATCTAATTAATTCATCTGTGCCAGGACAAGGGTGGGAAACGTTATCTCCACCTCCTCTCCTCTCTCCCTTCCTGGGAAGGAGTGACTTGCTATTTTTGTTTGCTTGTTTTAAACCTTTATTGGAGTCCAGGGCTTCTTTTGTCTCCCCAAGAGAAGTGAGTCACGGTGAACAGTTCAGAGAGGCAGGAGGGGATGGGCTGGTGACTCCGGGCTGGGAGGTAGAGAAGGGCTCTGGAACAAGGGACAAGTGTCTCTTGAAATGGCATCTCAGCCCCTTCACACAGGTCTCCTTCACATCACTTGCAGGGCTCCCCCTGGGCTCAGGGACAAACCCCTCACTACCTGTGTGTGCAGGTGGCCATTGAAGAAAACATCAACTAAAACCAGGAAGCAGCAGGAAAGCCCTTCACTAGGGATCAAGGGATTGTGCTGGCATGATCCACAGACACCTCCAACCTCAAGCCAGAGGAGGCAGCAGAGGTGGGGGATTCAGCAGAGACCAGAGGGAGCAGGAAGGCTCACCTCCAGCCCTGCAGGCATTTAGGACAGGATCCACCTTTGCTATAGGAGTCCACTCTGTGCTTTGTAAGTTGAGCATCCCTGGGCTCTACTCTCTAGGTACCAGGAGCACCTCCCTAGCCCCCAAAGTTGTAACAATTAATAATGACTATAAATATCACTGAACACTCCTGAGACATGCAAAGTCACCTGCAGCTGAGAATCATTAAGCTAGAGTTGGGACTGAGGCCACTGGTATTCAGTCAACAAACATCAAGTGAGCACCCATCATTGGCTACACACCCTGTGCTGGAATCTAAGGGTACAGGGATGAGTAAGACCGAAAATAAGCTGAGTGCAGTGGCTCACACCTGTACCCCCAGCAACTTGGGAAGCTGAGGCCAGAGGACCACAAGTTCAAAGCCAGCCTCAGCAACTTAGCTAGGCCCTGAGCAACTTAGTAAGACCCTGTCTCTAAATAAAATGTTTTTTGAAAAGGGCTGAGGATGTGGCTCAGTGGTTAAGTACCCTGGGTTCAATCCCCAGTACTGGGAGGGGGACTGTAAATAACAAAAATGTCACGGGGTTACTGTCCCATAATCAAGTGGCTTGTCTCACCTAAGAAAAGCTCATTCCTCCAGAATGTCGCGTCTGCTGGACCCCTTTTCTTCCACAGCTCTCTGATGCTAATGATTTTGTATCGTTAAGTCCTAGTTTTTGCTTCAGAAGCAATTGCCAGCCCCTCACTGGAAGCAGAAATCACAGTCTTTTCATCTCCACAGTGATTCTAACAGGTAGCCAGGGTTGAGAAGCTCTGTTTTTCAAAATGCATGGGCCAGTAGTTCTCCAAGCATGGCCGCCAGCCAGACTGCCAGCCTCTCCCATAAACTTGTGAGAAATGCAAATTCCTGGGCCCCACCCGGGGCTGATCAGACATGCTGAGAACTGTCCAGCAGCTGGAATCTGCACCAACTCTGGCCCTCCTGCACACCCTGAAAAGAACATCTGGTCCACCTTCCAGAGCCTAGATATGTCGCACGCCAGTCTGGGACCCCAATCCCTAGCCAAGCCTGCCTCTGAGCCTTTCTCCAGCTTCTCACCCTGGATGCTATCGGAGCCAGAAACATCTATGACCTTCGCACATCCACATGGTTCTGCCGGGCTCCCCCAGAGGCTGTCTCAATTCCATCCCCTGGTTGAGCACTGCCCACCAGCCCTACCTCTAGCCTCATGGCTGGGTGGACAGACTCCTAACTGTGGCCAACCTGCCTCTCTCTTCTCTCCTGCTTTCTAACTTATACCAGAATTCATGAGATGGCTCCCGGTGCAACTTTAAGAGAGCACTTTCCAACTAAGAAATATGAAAATATTGGGATCAAGCTGGAGAGAGAGAACAGAGGCAGAATCTAGACACACAAACTCATGTGGACATGAGCATGGGAATATGCTCCTGTGAACTCTTCCTAGAATTTTTGCCTTGATTCTTAACTCGAGGAACAAAAGACCCAGGTCTTCAAAGCAGGTCCTGTGAGTCTTAAGGAGCCCAAGGGTGTCATTCTGGAGTCTTCGTTGTGAACAGTAGGACTTAACTCCATCTAGTCTACACAGAAAACGAAGGTATCAAGGATTCATAAGTGGTTCACAGACTCTACAGGGAGCACCAGACGCAGAGGTGACTGGGTCAGGAATGGCGGAGACTTATCACCAAAGGCTGGACTACCCAGGAACTTGGAGATGTGCCACAGCTGACCTATAAGAGAGTAGCTTCTGCCTAGACCCGGTGGTGGAGAGAATCCACTTTCCAGGCAAGGAAGGATGTTGGGTGTGTCTCTTACTACCCATTCCTGCTCTAGCCCTGCTTCTAAGTCTGGGCGATTTTATCCCCAGTGGACATCTGTCTGAATACATTGTCACTTGTCATAATAGACAGAGAGTGTTTCTGGCACCTGGTCAGAGACCAGGGATGCTGCTATACGTCTACAGTACATGAGATAACATCCCATAACAAAGAACATCCTGGTCAAAATGTCAATAGTACACCAGGCACAGTGGTGCACACCTGGAATCCCAGCAGCTCAGGAGGCTGAGACAGGAGGATTGCAAGTTGGAGGCCAGCCTCAGCAACTTAGCAAGGTCCTAAGCAACTCAGTGAGACCCTGTCTCAAAATAAACAAATAAATAAATAAAGGACTGGGGATGTGGCTCAGTGGTAAAGCACTCCTGGGTTCAATTCTTGCCACAAAAAGAAAAAGGAGTCAATAGTGCTGTGGTGGAGAGATCCTGCCCTGTAGGATCTCTAAAACCTGTGATTTATTAGCTCCGTCCTTGGCCTCCAGAACATGATCACATTCTCTAGCCTCATTTACAGTGACATGTGTCCATGTGACTGAGTTCCAGTGTTTGGGATATGAATGGAAATGAGGTACGCAGCTCACAGGACGTGCCCTCCATGGTCATCAATCCAGCTTGTTAGAGGATCCACAGTAGGCTGGGGGCTCTTAAACAGTAGACATTTTACTTGCTGGGTGTCTGGCCGGGGCTTGCTTTCTGCTTCACAGACTGCAGTCTTTTGTTGTACAATGCTCCACAATTCAGGAGGGTTACGTCCTGGTACACCCATGGGAACCTGAAAACATCCCAAGTCAAATGCATCTAGGGCACCGCCCTACCTGACTCCCCAGTGGTATGACACAGCACGCTGCCAGGTGTGGCTGGCTGGCTGCCCCTCTTGATGGTGGGGATGACTGGCAGCCCAGCATCATGAAAGAGCATCTTCCTGCTTATCTGTGGTGTGTAGGAAAAGATCAAAGACAAAATGCAGAGAGCAGCTTCTACTGAAAGCACACCAGCTTCACACTGCCTTAAAGGTAAACAGTGGTGAGTCAAACATTGTGAATGAAGATGCTCTTTCATGGCAGAGATCAGCAAGAGAAGCAAGTGCTCTGCCATCTCTTCTTACACAGGTCCTAATCCTATCGTGAGGACCCACCCTCACGACCTAATCGCCTCCTGGAAGTTCCACCCCCCATGACGTCTCATTGGAGGTCAGAGTTCCAACCTCTGGATCAGGCGACAACACCTACCTGTAATCTGCAACAGCTCACCTTTCCCCTTTCTCCTCTGGTTACTACATTAGGACTGCACATGGACAGCCTTTTTAGACCACAAGTTGGTAGCAGCTGGATCAGGGATGACTGAGCTCCAGTTCCAGAGAGCCTGGCTCCCAGCTTCTTTTTTTTTTTTTTTTAAATATTTTTTAGTTGTAGGTGGACACAATATCTTTATTGATTTATTTTTATGTGGTGCTGAGGATCGGACCCAGTGCCTCACACATGCAAGGCAAGCGCTCTACTACTGAGCCACAATCCCAGCCCAGCTCCCAGCTTCTTGACAAAGCACCCTATCAAGACTGGACCTGAGCCCCAGCTTTGCATGCTGGACAAGTGCTCTACCACCCATCTACACCTGCAGCCCCTCCAACTGGACTACGTGAGCGGGAAACAAGCTTCCGCCTGTTATCACGGACTTCTGTGTCTTGCTGCCAAAATTAATTAAATCCAATGAGTTTGAGGGAATCCAAAGTCACATGCCAGGCCTGAGGAGTGCACTAAGGAGCAGGCAAAGAGAATGAGGTAGCACTTGGTGCCGGGGAAAGGATGAGGGCTGTGCTAGAGATAGCATTTGACTTTGGTGGTAGAACTTGACCTAGGCAAATGACAAGCCTCTGGTTTACAGAGGTCTCTGCTATGGTGAGGATGTGGTTTGCCCACCAAGTGTTATGTGCTGAAGCTTGGTTCTTAGTGCGGCCATGTTGAGAGGCAGTGGACCTTGAAGAGACGGGATCCTTAAGTCACTGGGGACATGTCCTAGGAAGACAAAGTCCGGTCACTCTATCTTCCTGGATGGCTGCGTGATCTTTCCCTCTTGCACCACTCACTCATCCTCCAGAGCCAAGCTGATGTTGGTGCCCTCCCCTGAGCCCACAGAACTGTGATCTGAAGAAACCTCTTTTCCTTATCAAACAAGTCTGCCTCAGGTATTTTGTTATAGCAATGAAAAATGACCTAATTCAATCCCCAAAGCATACTCTTTCCCCTGTGCAGTAAAGGAGTGTGTAACTGGGGGACACATTGCATTGGTGACAAGAGAAAGAACACCAAGGCAAGTTGCAATAATGATGTCCATGCACAACTGGCTTCAGGGAGCGGGGGAGTGACTCACGGCATCACAGAACCCTACAGTATCCACACTCCTACTAACTGCTTCACCAAGTAACAATTCAGCTACCTGGATCTCAGGGCCTGGTATAATTTGGACTTTAAGTGTCTCCTGAAGGCCCCATGTTAAAGGATTGTTTGCCAGCCCAAGGAAACCATGGAGTCTTTAACAGGGCCTAATGGGAGGTATTTAGGTCACTGGGGGGATGGCCTCACAGGGGATTCTGGGGCCCCAGCCCCTCCTCTCCCTCCTTTTGCTCCCTGAGATGAGTGGTTTTGCTGTGCTGTACACTTTCTGCTATTGTCCTCAGGTACCCCAGCAGAGGTTTAAGAGTAATGGGTCTGCTTGATTATGAACTGGAACCTCTAAAACTTTGAGCCAAGACAAACCTTTTTCTCTTTATAAATTGAGTGTCTCAGTTATTCCTTATAGTAACAGAAAGCTGACTAGCACATGCCACTCCTGATTATTGACTGCTAAGTTATTTAAATCATGAACATCAGGCTGGGGGTATAGCTCAGTGGAAGGATGCTTACCTAACATGTGCAAAGCCCTGGGTTTGATCCTTGGTGGCATCATCATCATCATCATCATCCATCTGCCAACACCAAAAGCCTGATGTATTTACTACCTGGCCCTTGATGGAAGTGTTCTGACTTCTGTTCTATACCATCAAAACCTTCCAAAGTCATAGGGGCTGGGGACATAGCTCAGTTGGTAGAGTGCTTACTTTGTATGCACAAGGCCCTGGGTTCCATCCCCAGCGCCACAAAAAAAATTAATTAATTAAAATAAAATAAAATAATAAAAAAATAAAACCTTCCCAAGTCAGAGCAACTCAAGTCCCAGGTTGAGCCCTGCTGTGATTTGGATATGAGATGCCCCTGAAAGCCCCTGTTAATGCAGAAGGTGAAATGCTTAGAGTATGAGAGAGGGAACCTAATCGGTACACCCTAATTTGAATGGACTAACTGGGTGGTAACTAAGGCAGGTGGGGCTTGGCTGGAAGAGGTTAGGTGCCTGAGGTTACATCCTGTGCCTCCTTCCTCTCTCTCTCCCTCCCTCCCCCACAAACAGTCCTCCCTCTCCATGTGCTTCTGCCATGGTGTTCTGCCTCACCTCAGGCCCAAAGCAATAGAGTTGGCTCACCATGAACTGAGACCTCTGAAACCTTGAACCCCAAATAAACTTTTCTTCTCTAAGTTGTTCTTGTGGGGTATTTTGGTCATACTGATGAGAAGCTAACACAAACACCAAGATGTTAATATTTACATCGTTAATATCTTAGAAGACTCTTTGGGAATCACGGCACACATTTTGGTAATATATGCAATAAATAGGACCAACCTCGTGGACCAGCACAGTTGCACAGGCCACGGGTACACTCAGTGATCAACTTGGTGTGAGAGGCAGGGTTGAGACTACAGGACCTTGTGCTTTTTCTTGCTCTTTGAACTGGATTTCACAATTATGTAGCCAGTCTTGTCAATACATATTCTGTTTTTCACATTTCTGATATTGAAAGGGACTCCAGTTTTATAGACCTCTGTGCCCTTCCAGAATCCTCTATCTTTGCCCTGAAAGAATCCTAAGGAAGTATTTCTTTCTTAAGGCCTCTCTGCAAAAAGTCTGTGACATAAGCGGGTGCTGTTCCGTTCGATCCATATTTCCTTGTCACCCACCCCTGACACCCAAAGGAACACAGTTATAGTTTGTAGGTGAAGTGTTCCCCAAAGACACAGTGTTGAAGGCTTGGTCCCCAGTTGAGCAATGTCCAGAGGTTGGGCTTCTGGGAAATGATTGGATCATGAGTACTCTGTAAACTCTCCTGAATGAGCCAGGTGCGGTGGCGCACGCCTGTAATCCCAGCACTTTGGGAGGCTGAGACAGGAGGATCACGAGTTCAAAGCCAGCCTCAGCAACAGTGAGGCACTAAGCAACTCAGTGAGACCCTGTCTCTACATAAAACACAAAATAGTCCTAGGGATGTGACTCAGTGGTTGAGTACCCCTGAGTTCAATCCCTGGTACCAAAAACAACAACAACAACAGCAACAAAACTCTCCTGAATGAATAATTTGGATGGAGGTGGTGGGAGGTGGTGGGAATCATAGAGATGGGACCTAGTGGGAGGAAGCAGGTTGCTGGGAGCGTGTATTTCTTGTGTCTATTACCTTCCTAGCTACCTCTCTGTGTTTCTCTGTCTCCTTCCCACCTTCCTGGCTGCCGTGAACTGAGCATCTTTTCTCCACCATGCTCTTTGGCCTCCTCAGGCCCAAGGCAATGGAGCCAGTTGGCTATGGGCTCAAGCCCCTGAAACCCTGAGTCAAAGTAAATCTTTTTTCCTTTAAGTTGTTTGTGTCAGGTGCTTTTGTCACAGCAATGAAAAGCTGACTATCACACCTGGTTATCTTGTGTGTGAGACAAGCCACAGGACTGAAGAGTTGGAGATCCTAGAAATTGCTCAACAAATGAGTCTTGAGAGCGGATGTGTCAGTGCACATCTCTTTAACCACCCGGGTGAAATAGCTTTGGGGTATGGCCTACGTGGTCTCCCAGAGGTTGCTTGGTAATCAGCCTTCATCTCTGCCTCCACTCTCTGTGTCCCCTTCCCCATACCCTATGGGTGTCTCCTGGGATTAGATCATACATAAATGACTTGTGCTCAAACCCTATCTCAGGTCTACTTTGGGGAAAACCTAAATCTAGATTGTTATCTGACTTAGAGCCCAGCTCAATCATGAAGGAATCTTCAATCAATTCATATTTTTAAGTAACAGTGATTTGTCAAGACAGAATGAGGACCTTTTTGCTCAGTGCTGTGGAAGTTAACAGGCATTTGTCTGCCATGGTCGGAATGGAGGGTGGAGCTTTGGCAAGCACAGAGAAGCACTAGTTGGTAAGATAACACACCAAATTAGAGATAATTAGGTATATTATTTTTCCTACTTGCTTCATCAGTGTAGCATGTGAATGTGAAATCAATTGCTCAATTGCTCTACAAAACAGAAATCTGATCCTTTAAAAAAATCATGTCTCTGTGTACGAAAGCAATTGTCCTGGGAACTGGGAAGGGAATTGGCCTGGGTCCATACATTCCAGTCTCAGTTACTTGACTAACTGGATCAGAGTTCTCAAGCAGAAAAGATTAAATATTGATCCTCGGTGGGGGCAGGGAGAGAACCGTCTATTTCTCCTTCCCATCTATGCACCTGCATTTCTCTCCCCTACTTTGGGATGACTTTCCTACTCCCTCTGCACATTAGTGATAGAATACATGATTTTTTGAAGAGCTCTCTTACACAGAACATTCACTGTCATTTTCACTGGAGAAAAAACGATTATGGCCCCCCTACAGGGAAAGTCTATCTTTATACAAGCACAAATGAAATTTGAATGTCAGAATTATTAGCTGTTAGCATTAAAATTTAATGCACAGGCTCAGAGTTGAAACGACTCTATTGCTCCCTCTCAGTCTCTGGTGGATTTTGTTTCTTCGCTAAAACACAATTTGCTTCTTATTGTAACAGATGGGGAAGCCAGTATTATAGATAAAAGATAAATGATAAAAACAAAATCAGCTAGATTTTAAAACGTGCTTCAAAATTCTGCCCCTTGGGTTGCTTCCCTTTGGAGAGTTCAGGTGATGCTTCCCCCTTGGAAGCATCTCCATCACTTGCTATGATTTCTTCAAATAGGAAATAGGGAAGAGGGGCTCATTGTGATCATTTGAAGTGAGCTATTGCTTTTTGTTCAGTGACTGTCGAGTTGTAGTCCCTATTCTCACAAAGCACGAGCAGGCTGCTCTGTTTAAGTGAAGGCGATGTCTTCGGCATTATGGAATGCCTCCTGCAACATTAGCTCCTGGCACCATCTTCCACAGGGAGTTTCATGCATGGTTGCAGACATATATCAAGCTTGCTTTTCTGCTGATCACAAGCACAAAGGAGGACAACACATCCGGCTTTTATTGTCAGGAGAGTTTCTAGTCACACTTCAGAGCAGAAGCCAAATAGAAAAGTGGTATAGTTTAGATCTGGAATGTTCCCCAAAGTCCCATGTGTTGAAGGTTGGGACCCCAGCCCATGGTGGGGAGCCTTTAAGAGGTGGGGCCTAGTGGAAGGAAGTGAGGTCATAGAGAACAGTGCCCGTGAAGAGGATACTGGGACCCTGGCCCCTCCTCTTCCTCTGGCTTCCTGGCCACCATGAGGTGAGCTGCATACTATGATATACTACCTCACTACAGGCCCCAAAGTAACAGAGCCAACCTATCATGGAATTGAAATTCTGAAGCCAGAAGCCATGAGGCAACATAGACATTTGCTCCTTATCGGTCAATACTCTCAGGTATTTTGTCACAGTAACATAAAGCTGACCAACACAAAAAGGAATCCCTTTTCAAGGCAGAAAGTATGGGGCAAGGGAGGACTTCTTGATTTCTGCCTTTTAGTCCTACCTATTCAGGATCAAAATGTAGTTTTCATCCCTCTTGAAAATGAAAAATAATTCCCCAACTCTGGTTTTTTATTGGGTGCCATAGCAACTGCTAATGGCTTGGATAATTCAGTCTTCCATCCAAGGAAGAAAGTAACTACTTATGCAAGCCAGAGCCCAATCCAGACCAGAAGAACCACCTAGCTGAGCCCAGCCTAGTTTGCTGACCTACTGAACCATAAGCTACATACAATAAGGTGGCTATAAGCCACAAAATTCTGGAATCATCAGTCAAAACAGCAAAAGAAAACTGATCCAAATACTTTAAAGGAGTCTAATTTTCTTTAATGAGTATACAGAAGTAGTAATCTGAAATTAGCCACGAACCTCAAAAGAAGCAGCATTTTCAATGATTAAAAAAAAATATTTAATCCTGTCTTGCAATCACATGGTGTGTGTTCTTTATAATTGGCTTTTCTCTAAGTGGCATGCTTTGGAATTTCACCTTTGTATGTGGTTTCAGGGAGGAATAGGTAATTCCTGTTCATCTCCCTTCAATGGCCATGTCTCTGCTTACAGAAGCATTCTCCTCTTCACAGAAAGCTAACAAGTTTCTAGTTGGGCATAACAGTCAATAAAATGCTATAAACATACCTGAACCAGGCTTTTGCAGCCACGTATTTTAATTATCTGTAAGTAATTAGTAAAAGTGAACATAGGACTCATGTATGCTAAGTGTCTTCACATACTACCACATGGTTTTCCAGTGTGGTTACCTGCTTTTTAAACTCACACCAGCACTGTATGCAAATCCTCCTTGCTTTGCATCTTGGGTCTGCTCTATCATGGTCAGTAACATCAGCCATTCTAGAGCAGCTGTAGTAGCATTTCACTGTGGTTTTTCAAATGCCTTTTTAAAGATTTCCGTCACATGCAAGAGTTGGACAACACTCATTAGCAATAACTTTTGATAAGTACTTCCCATTATGGATGTGGCCACTTCCACATTTTGGAAAAGAGTAAGTCAAGAGATAGGAATCTACTTACTACAAGCCCCATCTAATATTTAAACATAGCTCTCTGCCCAAACAGCACAACGTGCCTTACTGCAGCATGGAAGTATTTATTTTTAATGAATATTTATAAATATTTACAAATAAATACTTCTAAATAAAGAAGTAACAGAAATGAGATTGTTAGGGAGGTGGGAAAGACCAGAAAGCAGAAAGCTAATATCTAGGGTTAATTGTGTGCTAAGTCTCTTAATCATCTCCAACTGTCTTCATTTGGTATGGGGTGATGGTTCCCCCCCACAATTTAATTCATCCAAACACATATTGCACCCTACTTTGTGCTAAGAATCAAGCATAGGGGTGGCCAACAAATCAGATATTGTTCCTGCCTTTGTGAATGTTACCACTGAGTGGGTGAAACCAGAAAAAATAGTTCAATCAGTTCAGTGTAGAATCTCCATAGGACCCAGCAATTCCATTCCTGGGGATCTAGCTTAAAGAAATGAACACAGGTCTTCAAACCATGTACAAAATCAGCTCAGAACAGCATTATTTATAATAGCCTAGAAATGGAAGTTACCCACGTCCATCAACAGATAAAATGGATAAAGAAAATGTTACATTATAATGGAATACTACTCTGGTATAAAAAGGAATAAAGTATTGATACATGTTACAATGTGGTTGAATCTCAAAAATACTATGCTGCTGGGCTCGGTGGCACATACCTGTAATCCCAGCAGCTCTGGAAGCTGAGACAGGGGGATCGCAAGTTCAAAGCCAGCCTTAGCAATTTAGTAAAGCCCTAAGCAACTCAGTGAGACCTTGTATCTAAATAAAAAATAAAAAGGTCTGGGGATGTGGCTCAGTGGTTAAGCACCCCTGGGTTCAACCCCCAGCACCACCACCACCCCCCTAAAAAAAAAAACTAAAACTTCGCTAAGTAAAAGGAGCCAGGCACAAAAATGTATTGCATAATTCCATTTATAGGAAGTATTAAAAGTCAAAAACTCCAGGGGCTGGGGTTATGGCGCAGTGGTAGCGTACTCGCCTGGCATGCGTGAGGCACTGGGTTCGATCCTCAGCACCACATAAAAAAAATAAAGATATTCTGTCCACCTACAACTAAAAAATAAATGTTAAAAAAAAAAAGTCAAAAACTCCAAAGAGGCAGAAAATAGACGGGTGTTTACAGTGGTCGAAAAAATTGGGGGGAACAGGCAGAGGCAGCTTAGTAGTTACGGGGTTTCCTGAAAATCAATAATTGATGATAACACAACATTGTAAATGTATTCAATGTCAGCGACAGTCACAATTGTTGGGTTTGGTTTGGTTTTTGGAGTGCCAGGCCCTTGAGCATGCTAGGCAGCTCTACCACTGAGCTACCTGCTAGCCCTAATGGTCAATTTTATATTATGGGTGTTTTTAAAATTTTTTTTTTTTAGTTGTAGATGGACACACAATATCTTTATTTATTTTTATGTGGTGCTGAAGATTGAACCCAGCGCCTCATGCATGCGAGGCAAGCGCTCTACCACTGAGCCACAATCCCAGCCCCATGTTATGGGTGTTTTAACATCATTTTCTGAAAAAGAGATTATGACCTTATGGGATTCCAGTGTTAGGCTGACCACTGTCATGGTGTGGGTGGGAGCCAACCAGACTAGAATCAGATTGTGCAGATAAGATCACTAAATTCAGGAGTAAAATGATGGACAGGAGGAAGTTCACAGATGGAAGATCCATTTGGGAGTTAAGGTGACAGAGTGTCTGTGAGGACCAGGAAGAGGGAGAGGGAGGTCCTGGAAGAAGCAGAGATTCCTGCTTGCAGCCCCAAGGTCATTAGGAGCCAATAACATTGCAGAAGCAAATTTTCCTCTGTTTGCCTGTCTCTTCTCCCTCTTTAAACCTGCAGGGGCCTGACTCACTACCCAGTAGTATAGATTTCTATTTCATCCCAAAGTACTCTGGCTTTCTGCTGATGCATGAGCAGGCATCAAACATTGCAAAACTTCCGGGCTCTTCCTGGGGTATCCCTGGGGCCATGTGCATGCAAACTGAGCTTCTCCGTGTTTGAGTTGCAATTTTCTGCTTCAAATTATAAACAAGGTGAAAGCTGCAGTTTATCTGCCAATCCTATCACTGAAAGAAACAACTCATCTTGGGGAAATAATCATTTTCATGATAAAATCTAGCCAAATGTCCTACTATTCACTAGGCGCTGGGTGCCTTGATAAGTGTTTTACATTAATTAGCACAGCTGGGGGTGTAGGTCTCAGAGGCACTTGCCTAGAATGCGCTGAGGCTGTGAGTTTCAGCACCCCTGCCACGCAAAAAAATAAAAAAATTAAATAGCTGAATGTCAGCGCATATGGCGCTCCAAGAACCCAGCAGAGAAGGAAGAGAGATTGCCTTTTATCAGCACAAAAACAGGGGTCCCAGGCACACCACAGCCAATAAAAGCCCCAAGTGACTGAAGCTTGCATTTGTCCCCTCCTAGCTCTACTGGGTAGGGGACAGGTGAGACCCCACTGAATAGTTCCATAGTTGGAGGCTTGAGCACAGCCAGGGATACTTGAGCTTTTGCTGCTGGCTCTTACCTCTCTGCTCTCACTCCCCCACCCGAAGGTGAGCAGGAAAGGACAGAAGTGTTGCTCCAGAGCACTCAGTGTGGACCTGGTAGCAAAGCCAATTTAAACTGAAGACCGGTGGCTTCCTTTGCCACTTCAACCAGGATTCAGTCAACTTTCTTTGCAGGTCAGGGATTAAGTTGGCTTTTCCTGTGTGGTTTTGCTGTCCCCGCAGTCTCTGCCACAGCTGCTCAACTCTGTCCTTACAGTTCAAAGCTGCCATAGACAGTGTGTTGCACAAGAAAGTTCAGGTGGGTGCTGATAAAGTTTTATTTATAAAAATAGGCAGTGGGCCAGGCACCACAGCGCATGCCTGTAATCCCAGCGGCTGGGGGGGGGGGGGGCTGAGGCAGGAGGATCACAAGTTCAAAGCCAGTCTCAGCAAAAATGGGATGCTAAGCAACTCAGTGAGACCCTGTCTCTAAATTAAATACAAAATAGGGCCGAGAATGTGGCAGAGTGGTCGAGTGCCCCTGAGTTCAATCCCTGGTACCCCTAACCCCCCCAAAAAAACAGGCTGTGAGCTGGCTTGAGCCCATGGTCAGGTTTCTGCCAGCTTCTGCTGTAAACTTAGGATCTGGGATCACATTTTGATCTGATTCTCATTACCAAAAATCATCCAGGAGCAAGGATCAACTGCAGACCAAGAAGTGGTGGTAGAGAATTGAGACCACAATCTGTTTTACGCCCATAGCAAGATCATGATTCTTGCAATCTGTTGCCACTGATGCCATCCGATGGTGCCCCTGGGGTAACATCGGGTTAGAGGCTGCTCAGTTCTGTTCCACTCAACAAAGCCCGGCCCTCCCTCCAGGCAGAGGAGAAGAAAGAAAAACCATCTGACCAAAGTCAGTCTTTGCTCCCCAGCAATTCTACAGGCTCAACCTTGGAATTCAGGTACACTGAAGCAGGAGTCTGTGGGCACAGGAGAGGATGAGACGAGCAGAGGTGGGAGGCTGGGGTGCATGCAGCTCCTTGATGGGGACCATATGCCTCCAACAGAAAGAGGGTAGGTAGAACATTCTTCCACTCTCTGACTGTAATGCCCCTTGCACAAGCCGAGGAAGACTGGAGATCCATCCTTCACTGCATATCCCTCTGTGATACTAGAGGGAAAATGGAATTTTTAGACAAAGTGACTTTAAGCACTTGATACTCTTATCATTGCCTGCTAAACCTTTTCCTGGTAAGAAGAAACTGGAAGGGGCTGGCTGGGGAGATTTTTGCTGGGAATGTGAATGAACTCATTCATGGATCTCTTTAACGATTTCCTTAGGCATCAAAATATTTTCACCATTTAAAAAAAAATGGATTTATAAATAATCATAGACCCATGGGAAGTTGCCAAAATAGTACAGAGAAGCCTCTTGTGTCCCTCACTTGACATCTCTGGTAGTGGTATCTTACCCAGGACACACCAGAACCTGCCAATCAACCTGGGCATAGTATAATTCACTGGTCTACAGCCCTATGAAGATTTCACATTTTTCCTGCACTTAGGAAATGGGTATGTCTTTGTGTATGAGTCTATGATGTGGTTTTGGCCCATAATTTCCAAGGCTTTTTTCTCCATGGTCAGCTGACTCTGTTGCTTTTGGGCCTGTGGCAGGAAGCTTGTGGTGGAGAGAGCTGCCTACCTCGTGGTGGCGGCGGGGTGGGGGACAGACCTCCACAATCCCCTCCCAGGGCATACCCCCACAGACCTAACTTCCTTCCACTAGGCCACACCTCCTAAAGGGTCCACAACTTCTATTTTGTTGTTGTTCTAATTAGTTCTACATGACAGTAGAATGCACTTGGACATATCATAAATAAATGGAGCACAACTTCTCGTTCTTCTAGTTGTACATGAGGGAGAATCACACTGATCGGGTAGTCATATGTGCACATGCGGTAATCATATCTGATTCATCCTACTGTCCTTCCTACCCCACACCCCTCCCCTCCCTTCACTCCCCTCTGCCTAATCCAATGTATCTCTATTTTTCCCTAGCCCTCCTCCCCTTTATTGTGAATTAGTATTCACATGTCAGAGAAAACATTTGGCCTTTGGTTCTTTGGGATTGGCTTATTTTGCTTAGCATGACAGTCTCCAGCTCCATCCATCTACCTGAAAATGCCATCATTTCATTCCTCTTTAAGGCTGAGTAATATTCCATTGTGTATATAGATCACATTTTCTTTATCCATTCATCTGTTGAAGGGCATCTGGGTTGGCTCTATAGTCTGGCTTTGTGAATTGAGCTACTATAAACATTGAATGGTAGCACAAAGTAGGGACCAAACTTTTACCATATGGGCCTTCAGGGGGACATTTTAAGGTCTAAACCAATAACATGCATGTATATATTTGTGCAACCCTACCACTATCAAGCCACAGAACAATCCCAACCCCACCATGTCACTCTTTCTCCTTCCCCACCCAAGGCAACCAATGATCTGTTCTCCATCTTTATCATTTTCTTTTAAGGACATTCTGTAAGTGAAATGTACAACATGTGGCTTTTTGAGGTTGCATTTGTGGTCTCACCTTGGATATAATTCCCTGGAGATTCATCCAAGCTGTTGTGCGTATCGATAGGTAGCCCGTCCCTTTCTATTGCTCAGTCACATCCTGCGCATCACCATTGACCCACCGAGAGATGTCAGTGCTGAAGGCAGTTTTCACCATTACAAACTCAGATTCTATGGATATTTGTGAGCAGGAGTTTGTGGGAACCTAAGTTTTCATTTTTCCATGATGAATGTCCAGATTTGATGGTTGGGTCCCATGGTTAGTGCTTTTTCCAGACTCTCAGAGAAGGTCTTATTTTTATCTCCATATGCCAGTTCCTAAGAAAATTGCATTTGCACACCAACTATTTGGATTCCTGACGAGATCTATCATTCACCTTAAAAGTCATGGAACACCCTGGCTTAAGGGATTGGGTGTGATTCAACTCATTTGTTCTCTGCAAGGATTCTGAATCAGAAATAACAGGTGGTTGGTTCCAATTCTTGCTCTAAGGAGGCAAAAGAAAAATAAAGAACTTCTAAGAGTTATTCATCAAGAGCCAAAGAGGTCTAGAAAACAATGTGAGCTTTCATTTGGCAGATCTCTTATGAACAAGAATTTCCTAGGCAGACATGGGTAACGTATGGTGGGGTCCTCTGGGATTCCTTGGCAGTGTTTATTGGAACAAAGCATCGCTGAGGAAAATTAGCATTGACAGACTGCACTGTTTCCTCTCCAATCCTTCCACGTTGGACTCAGATGTGAGACACATGACTTGGGGACATAGCATCGGTGAAGACCAGCCAAAGATCTAGACTTCCTGCTTCCAACCACCCTATAAGTCCCCCACTTCACCATCACTTAGATGGTTTTGACACCAACTCTTCATTCATGATAAGAAGGTAAAAAATGTAGGTACTACCATCAAGGTTAATTTTATACTATGTCCTGATTGCACTTTTGTTTTTCCCACAGTAAAAGTTGAGCAATAAGTTTTAAGTTCCATTCATCCGTTGATGAGCCTCTGGGTTGGATCCATAGTTTGGCTTTGTGAATTGAGCTGCTATAAACATTGAATGGTACCACAGAGTAGGCACCAAACCTTTACCATATGGGCCTTGGGGGTACATTTTAAGAAAAGATCTTC
Organism: Geosciurus inauris; assembly: GCA_004024805.1. NCBI lineage: Eukaryota > Metazoa > Chordata > Mammalia > Rodentia > Sciuridae > Geosciurus > Geosciurus inauris. The sequence continues at coordinate 29,034 of PVHX01008573.1, read as the reverse complement.
TGGGGCTGGGGTTGTGGCTCAGTGGTAGAGCGCTTGCCTCACATGCATGAGTCACTGGGTTCGATCCTCAGCACCACATACAAATAAATAAATAAAATAAAGATATTGCATTCATATACAACTAAAAAATATTAAAAAAAAAAAAAAAGGAAGGATCTTCTGACTAAGAAAGGATCTTCCCACCAGAAGGAAAGATGAGGCCTCATATTCCTCAAGGCAATTAGGAGACCAGACCTCCTGGGGTGATTGCTGTAATGCACCAGGCATTGGGCATGGCCGCAGGGCTCCTCACCTTCTCCGTATCCTCCCCAAGTGGCATCATCTTAACCCTTTCCTCAAACACAGAGAGTCATGATTGTTGTTGATCGCTGCAGCCCTATAGGCTAGAAAGTCACTGTGAAACTGCAGGTGTTGGAGAAACATTTGTGTGATGTACCCTACAGTCATTTGACTGCTACACAAATGGGATCATTGCATGGCTAGTACTTTATCATTTCTTGTATCTGAATGGTGAAGTGGTTCTGAGGACAGAACTCAGGAATCAAATAACCTAGGCTCAAAGACATCTCTACCACTTCCTAGCTGTTTAAAATCTCTCACTAAAACTTCCCCATGGTAAATCAGGGATAAAATTGGGACTTCTGGACTGGGTTCAATGGCATCCACCCAAAAGGTATGTTCAAGTCCTAAACCCCAGTTCTTAAGAATAGAACTTGATTTGCAGGTAAGGTCTTCTCAGAAGGGGTCAAGTTAAGATGATGTCATACTGGATGAGGGTGGTCTCCAACCCTATGGCCAATGTCCTTATAAGAGGAAGGAAACTTGGACATAACTCCACAGCTATGTGCAAACAGAGGTTAGAGCTACACTATCACAAGCCTGGACCACTAGAAGATAGAAAGAGGAAAGGAAGGACCTTTCCCTAGAGTGTGGTCCTGTTAACACATTGATTTTGGACTTTAAGCCTCCATAACTGTGAGAAAATAAATTTCTGGTTTGTGGTAATATGTTATGGCAGCCACAGGAAACTAAACACAGCTTCCTCCTGGGATGTGGGAGGGTGAAAGCAACTAATTAGGCCTCTCCTATCTTTTGAGAAGGAAACAGGAAAAAAAAAGTCTCTCTTTTGTCTCAGGACTTCTCAATGTCTGGATGGCGTGATACCAAAAGTAGCTTCAGACATCTGGTGTCATACCAGGATCCAGTCTGAAGAAAAGGACCAAGGCATGGAGGAGAGATGGAAAGAGTCTGGGTCCTTGATTGGCACTTTTGGTAATCATTGGAAGCATCTTCCTCCAGACTTCCAGAGGTAGAGCTACCATACTTACCTTAACTAATCTTAGTTGTTTTCTGTTGCTATAACTGAATACCAGAGACTGGGTCATTCATACAGAATAGAGGCTTATTTAGCTCACAGTTCTGGGGGCTAGAGATCCAAAAGCATGCAGCTGGCATCTGGCCAGGACCTTCTTGCTACCTCATAATATGGCAGAGGACATCACATGGTAGGACAGGGAAACCAGGCTAGCTTGGGTCTCTTTTTCCCTTCTTATAAAGCCCCATGAAGACCCCACCCACATCGTCTCATCTAACCCAATTTACACCCTAAGGTCTCACCTCCAAATACCATCAACCTCTGAATTGGGGGATTCCGTTTCCAACCCATGTACTTCTGCTACCCACCAAAACATCCTAAGCCATGCACAAAACATTGGCACAAACATGATACATTTTCTTCCCCACAGTAACTGCTAATCAGTGTTTCTAAAAACAATAACAGATATAGGTCTCAAATGGTGGGCATTGAGAAGGTGCCCATCACAGGGAGGGCTAGAATGGATGGCGAGGGAGGGCCGAAGAGAGCTAGCAAGGTTCTCTCGCTGCAGGTAGTTCCTCTGTTTCCCTAAATAGAGTCAAGTTTGAAATGCCAACCCCATCTCAGTCATTGGGACATTGGGACAAGGTCATCATATCCATCATTGGCCAGAATACTCCCTAGGCCAGGAGGAGGTGGCAACCATACTGTGGAAAAAACCCCAGGGGGAGGCAAATGCCAAGGATACCAACCAAGGAACACATTGGACAAGGATATTTGACATATCCTCACCCTCCTCTGACCTGATAATCCCTCTTCCAGAATTTTCCCACAGACAGCACTACTAATGGTAAATGATGCATGTGTAGGAATATTCATTACAGCAGTGTTTGAACAACAAACGCCAGGAAACAAAAAGACATGCCACCAATAAGGGGCTGGGTGAGCTGAGCCCTACCAAGCTGCAGTTTTAAAATATGAAGCAAATTTATATGCACTGAACACAAGGCATATTTGTTCTGATGGATAGAAAACAACTATGTGATAAAAACACGTTATGTGGGCTGGGGATATAGCTCAGTTGCCTCACATGCACAAGCCCCTGGGTTCAATCCCCAGCACCACAAAAAAAAATTATGCATAAAATCAGAAATTGGAGAAGACTCTTGATAAAGAAGAATAATCAGCAAAAGCATTCTAGGAGGGACAGGACAAGAAGGTCCTCTTTCACAGTGCCACCTCTGCAGTCAAGGTGGCCCACTGCTCTGTCAACATGGCCAGTTCCAAGCCCCTCCCTTTCTAGCACATTTTCACATGAGTTCAGTCAGTGCTTTGTGCAAAAGAAATATTTGCCGGACAAGGCTTGGTTTCGTCTCTGTGGCCTTTTGATTGATTAAACAATTGCTTCTTCCTCCTACGGTACCAGCCACCCAACACGCCACTTGTTCAGCACTCAAGATTCCTTTTGTGTATCTGGACACTGTGTTCCAGTTTCTCCTATCATCTATTTCCTTGGGGGCAATCACTTCTGTTGTGGCTATCTCCAGCGTGAGGACTAAATTGTACAAGGCTGCTTGAACTTGCAAAGGCGGAGGGAGGGGGGAAGGAAGGAGGGAGGAAGAGAGGGAGAGAGGTGGGGAAGGAGGGAGGGAGGGAGTCTTTAATTCCAGCCATTAAAATGGTGACTTCTCAAATCACCAGATCGTCAGAATTGGGCTTTTCGTATGTGCTCACATCTATGTAGACAAGACATGACTTTTCTCCCCTACCCCTCACCCCCCAGGAGGAATTCATGGCAAATCCTATCAGTTGTGAAATACAAGATAGGCCAACTCTCTGTGAACATGTAGCTGCAGGGGGAAAAAATGATGCAGGTGGAGAAATAGCTGCTTTGAAAAGAAGTTTCCTTGAGTTGGTGAAATCCTAGGAGAGGAGAGAGGACCCCTTGTGTGTCTTCCCCAACTCTGTTTATCTGCAGATCCTAATGGAGTCCTGTTGAAATATGCACATGTAAATTTCATTGTTAACAAATGCTACCCCAAGCGTTCTTTAGTGTCTTGTCTTCTCTGCTGGGGGGTGGCAGGAGGGGAACCTGTCCATGGGAGGAGGGGAGTGGAGCAGGCTGGCTCCTTGGTAAGGAGTGGCCACCACAGGAGCCTCCAAGCAGAGAGGGCAGAGTGGGGGACACCAAGGTACATGGCAGGTGATACCTCATCCCCTGGCCCGGGGTTCTGGTTTGCAGGGCTGGCATATCTATAAAACTTGCATCTTTATCTTGTTTGAGGAAAGTCATATGATAAAGGCCCAAGTTCTGGAAAAATGCCAGTTAATACAAGGAAGCTCACTTGGAAAGGAATAGGCAGGGGCTTAAAAAATAACTATTATATCAAGCTAAAGTATGCATATAATTAAATCCTTCTCTCTGCACCCCCAGGGCAACGACTTTCTACTCATACCTGTTTCTGGCAGCATTTTCATACTTCTGAATAATGCGTACGTCTGGTTATTTCTCAATGTCTTTGTTGTGATTATTATTTTTTTGTCTTGTGTTATGATGCTGGAGAGGGCCTCTGTCCTAAACTACCCCAGCTCCTCTTCCCCAGCCCGTTTGGTCAGGATTTTTTTGTAGAGTCTTATTGTGGCTTGATATGTTCTCTGTTGGTGCAAGTGGCAAATCATGATTGTTTCCTTTTTTGTGCACCTCTGCCTGTGTCCTGGAGTTGGTAGCTGCCTCCTGTCATTGCTTGTAGATGCCTTTCAATGCCTGCTGATGCTTTCCCTGGAGGCTCATCTGGGGACTGCTTAAGTAACCTGAGACCCCTTTCCCCACTCCAGAGACCACCTTCTGAGAGCTCTGGGAGGGAGGGGAGGCCTCCTATTCTGGAATATGCTGATTTGATCCTTAAATCCAACAAATGCCAGTGTCCTGAAATACCCCACCCACGCTCTGCAGTGCTGGCTTTTATCCCCTGGTTCCTGTCTTCCTTGGTTTACTAGTTTGTATCACTGAAGTACCTTCTTTCCTGAAGACAGCTGGGGTGGGGGGATCTATTATTAGTCCTGGCATGTTTAAAGCCTGTTCCCTCCACCCTCTGTGTTCTATTTAAGTGAGCGCTGTCTGCTGGCGACCTCCTTGGAATTTAAACAGTCCTCGTCCTTTCCAGCCTTGCCCCCTCTGCTACGGAAAGCTCTGTCCTCCTCCCTGATGCCAATCCAATAATGAGGACGTGGTTTGAAGAGAAAGGAAACAGAAGCTTTCTTTTATTTATTTATTTATTTATTTTTGCTAGCAAAGGAGAAGCACAAAAGACTCCTGTCTCAGAGGCTGTGATTCTGCCCATCAGGAGGGACAGAGGGGCTACATTCCACCTGTTCTCTGTCTGCAGTTGTAATTCACTTGCTAATTTGGGAGAAGATCTTTTCTGAGACCTTCTGGTGCTGTGGCGGAATCTGGATTACACCGTTCCTGCAGAGGGTGTGTGCTCAAGGTCAGATAACTCTGCCTAGGATGGGGAAGAAAGGTAATCCTGTTTCCCCAAGATTAGAGAGGGGAAGAGATGAGGGAGGAGCAGGGAGAGAAGAGAAAGAAACGTCCTTTTAAAGATAAGTCCCCGTGGCAGAGCAGCAAGGACTCTGTTCAAAGCATGAAGTCAGCACTGTTACACCTCCCCACCCCCAACCTGCTGACTGGATTCCCAGATACGACCTGTTCCCCTCCTAGAACCTCTCAGCCCAGCACTGCTGAAGTCCACTTCAATTTTTTTTTTAATTTTTTAAAATTTAAAAAAAATTTTTTTTAATTATACATGGACACAGTGTCTTTATTTTTGTTTTATTTATTTTTATGCGGTGCTGAGGATCGAACCCAGTTCCTCACACGTGCGAGGCAAGCGCTCTGCCACTGAGCCACAACCTCAGCCCCCCCACTTCAATTTTATAACAGCCACAACGTAGTGGTGCACGCCTGTAATCCTAGCACTTTGGGAGGCTGAGACAGGAGAATCTCAAGTTCAAAGCCAGCCTCAGCAAAGGCAAGGCGCTAAGCAACTCAGTGAGACCCTGTCTCTACATAAAACACAAAATAGGGCTGGGGATGTGGCTCAGTGGTCGAGTACCCCTGAATTCAATCCCTGGTACCAGAAAGAACCCCCTTAGAAACCTCAGGCGCTGGAGATTGACTTGCGCGGGGAGGGGGGGTTGCCATGGAATAGTTTACTCCCAAAAAAAAGTTAGTGAGAGGGCTTCAGGGTGCAGGTCAATTGTAGAGCACTTGCTTAGCATGCATGAGGCCCTGGGTTCCAGCCCCAGCATTGCAGGGAAAAAAAAAGAAAGCCAGTGGACACTGAACTGAATTTTGCAGAGCGGATTTGAATCCAGAGCAAGGAGAATTTGCTCTCCAGTTGTGAGTTCCAGACGGTCCCTCATTTGCCTGGATGACCTCATTTACCTGCCCCTGCCAGGTCCCCAAGGAAACTGAGCCAAAGACCAGAGGCCACATCGACCCACCCAGTAACACCTCCGACTATGAAACTCGCACTTCATTATATTCCAACAACTTCTTGCACACTGGCTTCGCCCTGCGAACACACTGGAATTTCCCGCCTGCCTTCCTCAGCCCATGTTGCTTTGCGGGCTGACAGCACGTTCAGGAATTCCCAGCCCCGTGCACGTTCCTTGCCAGGAGCCAGCAAGCTCCTAATTAACAAGCTCTAATGAATTCAGACTCTACTAATGTGCGTGTCATGATGGGTGCGACAGAAGCTGGCAAGATCTAGACTGGGCTAAACAGACACAGTGCTCGCTAATCTTGCCAATGGTGCCTATACGGCAGGGACCTAGGTAAATATATTTTTCTGGTGATGGAGCTATAATAATTGTTGACATCCATGTAAATAATTGGCGCCATTTTTTACACTCTGATTAGAGCAGGTAACAAACAGTATCTGAGCTTGGCTTCCAGGGGCCTCTGTTTAGCTACCTCATCCTTGGGTAGCAAGAATGTCCTTTTCCTGTCTGCATGATTGCTACAGTTCTATTTGCCCTGTCATTGTGTCCCCTGAGTGACTCTTGCAGGCCACATTGACCTGGGAATGGGTAAATGAATACATCTCATCTCGCAATATCCTATGCATCTCACATTTCAAAACCAGTACAATGTTAGATCCTTTCCCTACTTACCACCGGTAGGTGAGGGGGCTGCTGAAAAAGAGGAAACTTTTTCTGAATGAATGAGCAGGACCTTCTGTGGGTTTCCTAAAGATGGCTTGGACAGTATGAATAAATATTCCCAACTAAGAGAAGGAGACATTTGACACAAATTCTCATTTTCTAGAGAGGGGGCAGGAGCAGAGATGTACATTCTAGTCTAAGCAAAGAACAGGAAATTGCCAGTCTGAACATGAACTATGTGGGGGGCGGGGCACTGGTATTACCTTTAAATTAATTGTCAGGAAATGAATGAATGAAGGAACGCGGCTTTTGAGGTTCAGGGTAATAATTTTTCAAAAGCCATCTACAAATAATTAATTCAGGACAAGTGTTTTCTTTTTTCTTTTTTGGTACTGGGGATTGAACTCAGGGGCACTCGACCACTGAGCCACATCCCCAGCCCTATTTTGTGTTTTATGTAGAGACAGGGTCTCACTGAGTTGCTTAGCGCCTCGCCATTGCTGAGGCTGGCTTTGAACTCGAGATTCTCCTGTCTCAGCCTCTGTAAGTGCTGGGATTACAGGCTTGAGCCACCGCGCCCGGCTAGGACAAGTGTTTTCTAAAGTCGATTAAAAAGTAACTCTGATAAATTAATTAGCAAAAAGTTCTTGAGTTTCCTTTCACAAAACTAGTCAATTGTTTTTCATGCATTGAACAAATATTAAATAACTAGAAAATGGGTCCTCCCCTTTTGGTGGTGCTGATATTTTCAGCTCACATCCAGAAATGTCACAATGCATAACCCAGATATTCTTTGGGATCCTAGTACTATAACCGATGCCTAATTTCACAGGGCTGTTTTCCTCCCAAGCGCCCTCCCCCAGCAAAAAAAAAGTGCTACCCTAATTTTGAATTATTCTCATGTGTTCATTAAAGCAAGCTCTCAAAGGACATTCTGAAGATGACAATTGGTTAACCTGAACCAAGTTATTATATGCTTTGAGCTATAATAAAAGCATAATAGTCTTAAAGTATTTTAAACTCAAAACTCTTCTGTGAATTCACAGTGACCTCCCCAATAGTCTGACATGGTGCCATCGTACCTTTTTTTTCTTCTGATCCATCCTTTGGAAATGAGTCTAGACAAGCAGGAGCCGTCCTGTCTGCAACCACAAAGTGCACAGAGTGGATGACTTCCTGGAAGAGATGCAGACTTTAATTTCTGGCTGCTGACCTCACCCCACCTGGACAGCTATGGCTGGCCGCCTTTTGGCACCCAGTGCATAGCTGAAGCTTGGGGAGAGGTAGGGAGCCAGCAGCAGCAGGATGTCCCCTCTTTCCTTTCTGAAGGGTAAGACCCTGGGGCGTTGGGGCGCCACTCACTCAGCCCTATATGCCTGGAGCAGCCCAGCTCCTGGGAGAAGCCTCTCCATCAAGGTTGGCTGCATAGATACACCTGCACCCCCTGTCCTTCACCAGGTGCACATAGGAGCTGCTTCTCACCACTTCTGTTGTGTGGTTCTCTGGTATCACTAAAACAGAGGTGCTGTCTGGGCAGAATTTTCTCAAAATAAAAAATAAGGGATGGAGATGTAGCTCAGTGGTAGACTGTCCCTGGGTCCAATCCCCAGTACCATAAAACAACAACAAAACTCTAAAACTATGTACCCATTAAACAACTAATCTCCCCCTTTCCTCTCCCTTGAACCCCTAGTAACCTTCAATTTCTATTTGGCTACTTCACAGGCCTCAGCTAAGTACAATCATTTAGAATTTGTGTTTTTGTAACTGGCCTATTTCTTTAGCCATGATGTCCTCATCTGTTTTGTTGCACAGAACAGGACTTTCTAATTTTTAAGGCTGACTAATATTCTATTACATAAGTAGACCACATTTCTTTATCCATCCTTCAGTCAGTGGGCAATTGATTTGCTCCCACCTCTAGCATGTGCTAAGGCCCTGGGTTCTCCTCTTGGGTCTGTGAATGGCGCTGCTGTAAACATGGGTGTGCAAACAGCTCTTCAGGACCCGATTGTGTGGGCTGGGGGTGGAGCTCAGTGGTAGAGCACCTGCCTAGCTTGTGCAAGTCTCTCAGCTCCACCCCAGCACCAAAGACAGAAGAGTAAGAGGCGCTGCCTTCAATTTTTTGGGCTGTATATCCAAAAGTGGGATTGCTGGATCATCATGGTTGCCTTTTGGGGCTATAAAACCAACTAATAGTACCGAGAACAGTTAACAAGCTGTATGTACATCTTTGGGAGGCCTTCTTCTTTGTCCACAAAAGCAGGACAAGAAGGTAAAGAAGAAAAAAGAAATTTAGCCAAAGAAAAAAGAAAGTAACCCAAGTTGGGAAGTCCTGGGAGCCCTCTCCATGGCCATCCTCCTCCATATCCAACCACGCTCGGTGCTGCTATCAGGACAGAGCACAGCTTACTCCTGGAAGCATCTTATAAGTGACAAGTGGTGGGTAATGCTGACACTGTCCCCTTTTGGTGGCACAAACTTTGTCCCCTCCCCAATCCGGCATCTTTACATTCCTTGAATCTTGTGATTTTTTTTCTGCCTGAGAACAACGTGGAAAATCACTCACACAAGGATAATACTGAATAACAGATAAAAGGCTTCATCCTTCCAAAGATGATTCACATTTACAATCTGGCAAAATCCCGCATCTAAAAAATGAAATAGAAATTGCTCCTATTGAGCAAGAGGAGAGGGAGATTAATCTCCAGGAACAGGATCTTGCAGACCTTCCTCTGCCCCTCCTCCTGTGGAACACCCACTGTGTGCGGGCACCTGCTGGGTCTTTGCATGAGGATTAAGCCAAACATGGCTGTGCTAACGAATAGGTTAATGAAGGCACAGGAAGGCTCGCAGTGAAACAGGAAGGTCACAAATATATCTTGCTAATTCCTTCAGGCCAGTCCCTAGGAGAGGCCCACTCACCACCAAGATAGGAGACCAAGGGGAGAGGACCAAGAGAAACCATCACATGGACCAGACCAGAGAGGACATGGTGTCCAGTCCTACTCAATGTGACCTGTCCTTTCAATGTGACCTGCCCTTTCCACTCCCAATCCCAAAATATCCCCTACAGCCAGGCACAGTGGTGCACGCCTGTAATCCCAGTGGTTCAGGAGGCTGAGGCAGGAGGATGGTGAGTTCAAAGCCAGCCTTAGCAACTTGGGGAGGCCCGAAGCAACTCAGTGAAACCCTGTCTCTAAATAAAATATAAAAACGGTCTGGGACATGTGGTCCAGTGGTTGAGTGCACCTGGGTTTAATCCCTGGTACAAAAAAAAAAAAAATTCCCTAGAGTGAGACTGATCCCTGATGGAGAGAGAGACAGTGTGAAAGAAATAAAACCATCTTTCCCAAATCCAGCTCCACAGCAGTTTAAACCCCTCTAGGCCAGAGACTGTTTTTGCCCCCTGGAGACATTGAACAGTGTCTGGACACATGATTGGCAGTCACCATTTGAGGGGGGGTTACAAGTGGTATCCAGGGATGCCACCCGATAGTTTAATCAATGTGCACTCAATCAATTCGATCACAATTCAATCAACTCATCCCCCGATGCACCCTTTAACCCCCAGAAGCAAAGAAAGATCCAGCCTCAAAAGTGAAAAAACCTGTTCAGAACCCTAAGACCTTGGAGGATGTGCCTCTTCTTCTTTTGGACCTTTGACTTTGTACCTTCAGTGTCTCATACTCTGCCTAGCACATCCCTGCCTTAAAACTTGAATGATAGGCCAGGCATGGTGGCACATGCTTGTAATCCCAGCAGCTCTGGAGGCTGAGGCAGGAGGATTACAAATTGGAGGCCAGCCTCAGCAACTTAGCAAGACCTTGTCTCAAAAATAAAAAATAAAAATGACTGGGAATGTGGCTCAGTGGTTAAGTACCCCTGGATTCAATCCCTAGAACCCAAAAACAAACAGAAAACTTGAGTGACAGAATAAACTTCCATCACAGAAAAGGTCCCCAAGCCTCACACCCTAACCCTACCCTCAGATTACAACTAGTAGAATGCTGGTCCTGTACGGTTTGGTGTCAAGGAATTTCAGGGGGCATCCCTCTCTTGTTTAGGAGGTGATTCTAGCAAAGGTCTTGTGTCTCCCTCATTCCCCTCTCTGAAACTGAGGTTGGATTTTGCAGTAGGGACAGGAAGCTAAAACAGAGGTAGGATCTAGAAATCCTCTTCCTGTCCCTTGGGGAACGCAGAGGCTCAATCTCAAGCACACTGAAGTGAGAAGCCAGTAATCCAATGCATGATGAGACGAACATCAGCTCTGCTGGAAGAGATTCTGTTGACCTGGCTGGCCCTTTGGTTTTCACATTTATATGGAGCACAATTTTTTTTATTTGTTTTTTTTTTTTTTTTTTTGGTACTGGGGATTGAACTCAGGGGCCCTCAACCACTGAGCCACCTCCCCAGCCCTATTTTGTGTTTTATGTAGAGACAGGGTCTCACTGAGTTGCTTAGCGCCTCACCGTTGCTGAGGCTGGCTTTGAACTCACGATCCTCCTGTCTCAGCCTCCCTAAGTGCTGGGATTACAGACTTGAGCCACCGTGCCTGGCTGGAGCACAATTTTTGAAGTTTTTTTTTTTAAGCAGAGCATGTCATAATTTCTATCTGTAGATGTGTGTGAAACAGAATGATTCTCCTTTGATGCTCTGTGAGTCAGTAGTCCGACCTTTCTGGAGAGCAGCCACTGTCCCCAGCGTTTGCAGCAGGCTGAGTTTCCCAGCAGCGTGATGGACACTCCACAGTGGGCAGTTCCCCTCGCGGAGTAAAGAGGGTGCTGGCAAGACTCTCAGTTGGCTTAGAAATGAAATTGTGTTCTCTGAAATATCCCATTTTATAGAAAAGAACACTGCAGTCAGGGATCGTGTACAGCGAGCCAGTAACCATGATACTAACAAACAGAAATAAAAATAGAACCCCCTAAATGTACCTGAAATTTACATGCACTTTGTACATAATGAAGAGCGCTCGCTTCGGCTTGCTCTTTGATCCTTAGGCAATCAATTTGATTTTGTAGGAAAAAGAAAATCTCATGATCTCCCTTTCACAGGTAGTCAAAGTGAGATTTCTAAATGGCTCATTGACCTGCCTCAAATCCCACAGTTGGTAAGAATCAGGGCGTGATCTTTAAAAAGGTGTCCTGTGTGGTTAAAATGTAGAAAAGCAAGCCGGGCACGGTGGCGCGCAAGCCTCTAATCCCAGCACTCGGGGAGGCTGAGGCAGGAGAATCATGAGTTCAAAGCCAGCCTCAGCAATGGCGAGGCGCTAAGCAACTCAGTGAGACCCTGTCTCTACACAAAAACACAAAATAGGGCTGGGGATGTGGCTCAGTGGTCGAGTGCCCCTGAGTTCAATCTCTGGTGCAAAAAAAAAAAAAAAAAAAAAAATTTAGAAGAGCAAACATAGTAAGGATTGGTGAGGACATGGAAGAAGGGGAACTTCAAAGGCAGCTGTGGGAATGCGAAAGGGTCCACCACTTTTTTGTGCTATTTTATTGTTCCACAGAGTTTGTTTCTTAAAAATTTAAGCATACACCTACAGTAGGTAGAATCAAGCCATTCCGGTTCTAGGTATTTATTCAAAAGAAATGAAAACATAGACCCACATAAAAACTTATAAACAAATACACAAAGCATCTTTATTTGTAATGGCCAAACACTATATAACTACAAATCACCCAAATGTCCATCAATAGATTAATTAATAAGCAACTGCAAACTACAATGGAATATTACTCGGCAATGAAAAGGAATGAATGATTGATACATTATTCAACATGGAGTAAAAGAAAGCAAGCATACAAAAAATACAGTCCATATGACTTTATTTTTTTAATTAATTAATTAATTAATTAATTTATTTATTTATTTATTTATTTTGGTGCCAGGGACTGAACTCAGGGGTACTCGACCACTGAGTCACATCCCCAGCCCTAGTTTGTGTTTTATTTAGAGACGGGGTCTCACTGAGTTGCTTAGCGCCTCACCCTTCCTGTGGCTGGCTTTGAACTCGCAATCCTCCTGTCTTAGCCTCCCACAGTGCTGGGATTACAGGTGTGTGCCACTGCGCCTGGCTGACTTTATTTTTATAAGTCAAAAAAATGAGACAGGAGCACATCAGTGGGTATTATGGAATAAGACAATGGGGTGTGATGGGCAGGAAGAATTACAAGGGGCGTAAGGAAAGTTGTGGGGGTGATGACTAGAGTAGTAGACAGAGTAACGCCCCACTCAAATGCCCCTGATTTCATCCCCAGCACCTGTAATATGTTACTATGTTAGTCAGCTTTCTGTTGCTATGACAAAATACTTAAGGTAAACAAAGGAGAAAAGGTTTAGTTTGGCTCACAGTTTCAGAGGTTTCAATCACGGTCACTTGGTTCCATTGCTTTGGACTGAGCATGACGTGTCATAGCAGGAGGGCACAGAAGAGGAGGCCACCCATTCCAGATCCAATCCACATTAGTCACTGGGCAGGCTGATGTCATAACAGCGTAGAAGGGAGAGACACAAGAGTTCAGAGTCAGAGAGATGTGCCAATGGGAGAATGGTCAGAGAGACCCAACACTGCTGGCTTTGCAGATGGAGGAAGGGCCGTCAGCCAAGAAGTGCAGAAGGCCTGTGGGAGCAGGAAAGGGAAAAGAAATGAATCCACCCCTAGAGCTTCCAGAAGGGAGTGGAGCCCTCAACTTTTACCCTCAAAGATCCATTCCAGACTCCTGACCTCCATAACCGTATGGTGACAGAACCATTGTTTTCCACCACTGAGTTTGTGGTCATTTGTTATAGCAGCCACAAGGAACTCATACACCCTACCCATTAGTTCAAATTTGGTGGTGATTTCACAAGTGTGTACATATGCCCAGACTTACCAAATTGTAATTTTCCACCTATGGGGTTGATTGTTTGTCAATCCATAGCTCAACAAAGCTGTTTATAAAAACACTTTTTACAAGCTGGGTGCGGTGGTGCACGCCTGTAATCCCAGCACTTTGGGAGGCTGAGACAGGAGAATCTTGAGTTCAAAGGCAGCCTCAGCAATGGCAAGGTGCTAAGCAACTCAGTGAGAGTTGTCTCTAAAGAAAACACAAAATAGGGCTGGGAATATGGCTCAATGGTTGAGTGTCCCTGAGTTCAATCCCCGATACCAAAAAAATCCCCACTTTTTACAAAATAGATCTCCTTTGTGGTTCCTTTTCTCATTGTGTCCCATGTACTGAATACTGAGGAAAATCACCCACACCACCTCAATTTTATTATGAACACTCCGCATTACAAATCAATATAACTCATTTAAGTCAATAAGTTTTACTACAACTTGTGCCCAGAGGCTATTATTAAAGTTTGCTCAGCATGCTTTGACCTTGGATTATTTATAAGATATCGGTCTGACTTAATAACATAAATATCCATTGGCAATTTTTCTCCTTTGGTATTTAAAAGATTCACTAACTTATCAAATTGCACGAGAAACTGAACTGGAAATTGTCACGAAGGTTACAACTGGAATCGAAGATTATCAACAACACTAAAAATCTAAGTGTACTTACAAGATAAACAAGAGCTCTCCACGGTGAAAGAATTAATTTCTGTGTGTACTCATGTTCATTATGGATCTACTTCAGTAGAGTGAAGTGGAGGTCTATCTAAAATAAACGGCTGGCTGCAGAAAGACAGCCTTTGAATTAAGATCCAAGGGAGCAGGTAGACGCTAACGGGCCTTCAGGTGGAGCTGTGTTGGGGGAGCTGGGTCCCTACAGAAGGACAAAGTAGAGCGAGGTCAACGAAGGAGCTGTTTCCAGAAAAATGTGGGCAAAGTGAAGGCACCCTCCCAGGAAGCCTGCTCCTGTGGGCAGAGGGCACTTCCTTCCCTGCCTCTTGGATTGTGAGTTTCACTGTGCGATTTGCTTTGGCAGAAGCAGAGGTGCCCAACATCACATTTAAGCAGAAGTTTAAATGCCCTGGAGTGGTAGGTGAGCACTTGGCCTTGAGCAAAGCAGGTGCCAGAGAGGATCTGGCTGCAGGTCTGGGAGAGTGCGTGGAGCCAAGTCTGGTGAGTGGAACTCTGGGAAAGCAAAGCTGGGCACACGGGCTGCTGCACTGGCAGCCAGCACCAAGTGTTTGCAAAGCCACATCACAGGAGTGCCAGTCTCCAACGCACACAGCAGGGCAGGGGAGGGCTGAGAGGTGGGGACAGATGGAGATGTGTAGTGGAGAAGCATAGGACATTTATTTTCATGAAGGGCCAGCGGCACAAACTGACAGAGTGGAAGACCATGCGGAGCTCCCAGCAGAGACAGCTTCATGCTGATGCTGGAATTTGCCTCCCAGCCAAGTTTGTTGTTGGAAGCACTTTCCAGAACCATGAGGAAAGCAATTACAGGAGGGATACTGAGAGGCACCGCCAAGCAATGGCCATGGTTCTCTCCAGAGGCTCACGCGTACAAGCCCACCCCAGCTTGGACATGTAAGGGAACCCCATGACCCGGCACGTTGACACACCATCTACCAAAGGAAGGACATTCTTAATGTGTCACCATTGTTTGTATTTGTATGAAATGTGTTCTAGAGGCTAGAATGGAAAGAAGAAACGAGCTGCGTTCCCTCCGTGGTTTCTATGCACTACTTCAGTGAAGAGGGGGTTGGATGAAGAGAATCCAGAAAGTGTCCTGGAGGAGGCACCTTGTAGTATGGTTTGAAGACTCAAGTTCATTGCAGCTCAGCACTTATCTGATTCCCAACCCTAGACTTCTAGCAGGTCCCCTCCAACTCTGTGAGATGTATCAAGTGCAGTGACTTCCCATTCTCCGGGGAGAGCAGAGTCCCTAGCCTGGACTCCCCGGCCCTGCCTGCCCAGCCTGGGAAGGGTCTAATGCGGGGCTGGCTCTTGTCCTTCTTCAGCCTTTGTGCTTTTTCAGGGCAGAAATTGTGTTTTCCGCATTGTAGGTTTTCCCAAGCACGAAGTGTGTGCACTTACTTTTTTTTTTTTAATTTTTTTTAGCTGTAGATGGACACAATGTCTTTATTTCATTGCTTCGTATGTGGTGTTGAGGATTGAACCCAGGGCCTCACGCATGCGAGGCAAGCGCTCTACCACTGAGCTACAATCCCAGCCCCGTGTGCACTTACATTTAACTCAAATGCTGGTTAAATGCATGTGGCATTACTAATGCCCCAACAGCAGTTTTCCAAGTCTCAAGGATTCTCATAGTGTGTTCCTCAGACCAGCATCCATATCTTAAGTCTCCGTCAGGTCCAGTCATCTGAGTTCTTCCAATCTTCCTGGAAGTGCTGATGTCTATTCAAGCTCATGTTCTGATCTGGGTCTCCAACATCCCCAAAGGCCCACATGCTGAAGTCTTCATCACCACACTGTGGTGCTACTGGGAGGTGGTGGATCCTTTAAGAGGTGGAGCCTAGAGGAAGGAAGTGAGGTCACATAGGGGCATGTCTTTGAAGGGGATATTGGGACTCCACACACTGCCTGCCACGATGTACTACCTTGCCACAGGCCCAAACAAAGGGGTCAAGCAACCATGTTCAGAAATCTCCAAAACTGTGAGCCAGAATAAACCCTTCCTTTTTAGAGTGTATTTTCTTGGGTATTTTGTGACAATATCAGGAAGCTGACTAATACATGGAAGAATCATTGCTCTAGATCCACCTTTTATATGTTAAGGTAATTTGCCCCTTAATCATTCCCAGATTTCTTTTCCTCAATTTTTGTTGTTGTTTTATTTTGTATTTTGTGCTGAAGTCTGAAAAGTCTTTTTGTTAATATTGCATCTGCTCCTATTCACTGTAATTGCGATGTAGGTTTCAGTAGAATCATGATAATTTCAACCTGTTGAGCAGGTACTATGTGCTAAGCAAAGTGCTGGACACAGAGTTATCTTGCCTCCCATTTGCTCTAGACCAGGGGCCATGTTGGCCTCACTTTTCAGAGGAAGAATTTTAAGTAACTTGTGCATGTTCCCAGAGCTGGTCACAAAAAACCAGCAATTCAAAGCCAAATGAGGAGGGTGTGGTGCTGCACAAATGGAGCCCCAGCATCTCAGGAGGCTGAGGCAGGAGGAACACTGGAGTCCCAGGAGCTCAAGGCCAACCAGGCAACACAGTGAGACTCTGTGACCAAAAAAGAGAAAGAAGTCAGGGTGTCTCTATCCAAAATTGGTGCTTGAAACCTCAGACCTAATCGTCCCAGAACCATAGACTCTGCCTTATGACAGCACCAAGTTTCAACAGCAGCAGCTTACAACCAAAAGCAGCTTGACGGAGCTGATGCCAAGTGCCACGGTCAAGGTTGGAAGAGCCTCAAACGGCTTCCTTCCTGTTGCATTGTTGAACACTAGAAGGTTTGTTCTGCACGCTTATTTGCAGAGCATATCCTTTCTGTGCTGGGGAACACCAGTGCCTCTTGACGGAACACAGCAGACCATGCCAAAGGCACACCAAGGCCTTCCTTCTCACGTCAAGCTGGCACCCTGTGAACCATGCGGCCTCGCCCTTCTGCTCCATCCAGCTAGTCCTGTGGTCAGCCTCCATGGTCTGCCTGCCTGTCGCCTTCCCTGGGACCTCCAAATTGACCCTTCATTGGTACTTCTGGCCTCCATAGTATTTCAGTTGCCCTGTTTCCAACATGGGGCATACATGGCACCATAAGTATGTGTGGGCATCCCTAAGCAAAGGCTGACACAAACGCTTGCCACTCCTCCTTCTGCCTCCTGGCTCTCTTGGTCCTCTCTAGTGGGAGCTGTTGCCTTGTACCTAAGCACCACGAAAATCAGGGGAAAGAGGAATACAACCAGTGCCGCCATCATTTTTCCTCCTCTGGGGTTCTCCACTCAGTTCCTGTGATTCCTTTTGAGGCTTAAAACATTGCGAGCCAAAACAAACTCTTTCCTTTTTAAGTTGATTGTCTCCCACATTTTGTTATAGTAGAAACCTGACTAACATGTTGAAGAATCATCACTCCAACTCACCATTTTGTCTTTTGGGGCAATCGCTGTTGACCTTATTGTGTTTCCAGGATTTGCTTAATAAAATAGAGAAGTAACGCTATAAATCTTTATCACTTTATTTTCAGAATAGATGGATGACTGGTGGTAATGGATGAGTGGGGAATGAAGAGCCATAGATGAAATCAGGTCATGGACGGTACGCGTAGGTCTTATAGAAATAAAATACAAGCCATTGTGTATTAGTTGACTAGTGCTGCTATAACAAGTTACCACAGATGGGGTGATTTAAACAACATAAATTTATTTTCTCAGAATCTCAGAGGCTGGAAGTCCAAGGTAGACGTGTGGGCAGGGCTGGCTCTTCCTGAGACCTCTCTCCTGGGCTTGCAGATGCCGTCTTCTCCCTGGGTCCTCACAGGGTCGTCCCTCTGTGTGCATCTGTGTCCTCATCTCCTGTTCTTACAAGGAGCCCAGTCCTGCAGGGTCAGGGCCACCCTAGGGACCTCACTGCACCTCTATCACCTCTTTGAATACCCGTCTACAAATATAGTCACATGTCCCTTAATAACAGTGATACATTCTGAGAAAGGCAGTGTTAATCACTCTTGTCCTTGGACAATTGCTGTGGAGTGTACTTATATAAACTGAGCCAGCTGTCATGTCACTGGCTGATGTAATGCTATGGGACCACCATCGTGTGCGCAGCTTGTCATTACCTAACCTCCTGTGTGGCACATACCGTACTGAGGGGTAGGACTTCAGCATGTTAATTTGTGGGCAGGGACAGAGTTCAGCCCTAGCAGTGACCTGTGGTCGAGTAACAATTGATCACACACTTCATGGTTTAAAGCAACACACCCTCAGAATTTCACCATCTCCATAGGTCAGGAGTTTGACCTCAGCTATCAATGTCTCCTGTTCGGGTTTCCCAAGGCAGCATTGATGGTGTCAATAAGGCTACATTCTCACATGGAGGCTTGATTCATAGGTCCTGGCCATCCTCAGAGGAGATCATGTCACAAAGAGACAGGAATCATGACGACCCCTGTACAGTCTTCTGTGTCCTACTGTACCACTGTTTTAGTCTGTTTTGTGTTACTATAACAAAATGTCTGATGCTGGGTAGTGCATAAAGAGAAGAGGTTTTGGAGATGATATTTGCCATTCCTCCAGTTTCCCCGAGAGGGGCCAATGTTCAGTCACCGAAACTCAAAGGTAGGTGGTCAGACTTTTCACGTTTAACAACCGAGCAACAACTGTTTTCTAAGAGCTTTGGATGATGACTGTCATAAAATGAGGTCAAGAGAAATACTGGGTCCAAGTACCAGAGCATATCTTCCCCCATCTGCCATTTGCAGCCCCAAAATAAATGGGAGAGGGGAAAATCTCCAGTGACTTCTGCTTGCTATTTTTAACTACCTTTCTGTTTAAAACATTTAGTATCTTCTGAAGTCCTATCAGAGCCATTTAAACTGTAGCAAGATGCTGCATTAATTTTTGCAGCTATTTTTTCCTGTCTAGAGAACTCTGTTTCCATGTAGGCTTTCAGAAGAAAGTTAGGCAAGGTCAGAGTGTCTGGCCACGTAGTCTGCTGGTTATACTGGGGTTTTCATGAACTGTGCTAAATTTAGAGCCTCTTATCATACATCTCTTTTTCTGTGGCTCAATATTTCCATTACTTGAAGTTCCCAAACATTAATAAACTCTAATGCACTATTTTTGGTGGAGATGAATGCATTATGCTTTTCGTGGTTGATCTTTTTACATAACAAGATAATGTCTGGCAAGAGAGAAGGGGAACTTCCCTCCTAAGGTCTACATCAAATGCATTTTCCCCATTGATCTGGAGCTGTTGGAGCAGAGCTTGGGGTAGGGGGGCGTCCAGGGAATTCAGCAAAGGGGAAACTCCATGGAAGGTTCTGTTTATTTTTTCTACTTTCTATCTTTGGGGCTGCCTGTTGTGGGGGTGGATGGGGGGGGGCGAGGACTCGGGTCTATTTACTTTGCAATCACTGAGCTTACATTTTTCAAGTGGTTTACATGAAAAAGACGTGTTTAGAAGAGCAGAATGACTCTATAAAACTCTAGAGGAGAAGACATTTGGCCTTGGAGGCACTGCACTCACGTGGAACCAAAAGCCCTCATAAAATCAGAACTGGAACAGGCAAAACTACTCAATGGCCAGCGAG
This sequence comes from Geosciurus inauris, assembly GCA_004024805.1. NCBI lineage: Eukaryota > Metazoa > Chordata > Mammalia > Rodentia > Sciuridae > Geosciurus > Geosciurus inauris. The sequence continues at coordinate 9,394 of PVHX01008573.1, read as the reverse complement.
ATCAGATGTGTCAGCTGGCTTGTGTGGGAGAGTGAACCAAGATGGCTGGCATAGGCAGCTTTCCCTGACTGTAGCAAAATACCTGAGGATCCAACCACAGCAACAGGAGATGAAGGCTCTTCTAGAAATGGTACCATGTCTATTTTCCTAATTCTTTGGCTTGCTTGCTTGCTGGGAATCAAACACAGGGCCTTAAACATGCTAGGCAAGTGCTCTACCACTGAGCCACATCCCCAGCCCCTCTAGTTTGGTCTTGCCTACCAAGTACCTGCCACCGGTGAACACTTACCTGGATTTCTGCAGATGGTGAAGCCCATAGGTCAAGGGGGCTTTCAGTGTGTTACAAAACAGAAGCTGCCATCAGCTACCCTTTCTTCTGTTAGCTAAATGGTTATCATTTACTGCTTCTATGAAGAGAGAAAGCAATTTTTTGCCCTAAGAAGCTTAAGCCATCAGCATGCAGGTGACCGAGGGATGTGTCTGGCAAGCCCCTGGGTGCCTGAGCCCTCGTCAGTATGGACCCTTGTGATGGGTTCTCATGCAGGTGGGTGGGCTATTTCTGAAGAAGAACTCCCACAAACACCAGGGGAAAGGCTGTGCTGTCTTCTGCAGCCCAGTTGGGAAATGGTTTCTGCATCCCTTTTCAAACATTAAACTGATTTTATTTTCAACATAGAAAGTTCTCTGTTGTTGGGCTGGGATTGTAGCTCAGCGGTAGAGCGCTTGCCTCGCATGCGTGAGGCCCTGGGTTCGATCCTCAGCACCACATACAAAGCAGTAAAATAAAGACATTGTGTCCATTTACAACTAAACAAAAATAAAAAAAAAAAAAGAAAGAAAGTTCTCTGTTGTTGTAACTTGAAGGTCATTTCCCTTCATTTTGTAACTTGAAGGTCATTTCCCTGTGCCTTTTGTTATAGCTGAGATGAAGTTCCCATGACATCAAACCAATCACTCTGAAGTGCAGAATTCAGAAGCGTTGAGCAGATTCCCGATGTGGAGCAGCCTTCACCTCTGTCTAGGTCCCAAGCACCTCTAGCTGCCCCAGGGGAAACCCCGCACCCATTAAAATCAGCCCCACTCCATCCCTCTCCCTCCTGCCCCTGGAAACGACTGCTCTACTTTCTGTCTCTGTGGATTGGCCTGCTCTAGATATTTTATATAAATGGAATCGATAAACACAATATAAATAGGAATGCAAGATGTGACCTTTGTGTCTGGTTTTTTTTTCTGCACCGAGCACAATGTTGTAGCATGTTATCAGTAATTCCTTAAATTTATTTATTTATTTATTTATTGGTACCAGGGATTGAACCTAGGGGTGCTTAACCACTTAGCCACATCCCCAGCCCTTTTTGTGTTTTATTTTGAGACAGGGTCTTGTTAACTAGCTGCTTAGGAACTTGCTAAATTGCTGAGGCTGGACTCAAACTTGAGATCCTCCTGCCTCAGCCTCCCGAGCTACTGGGATTACAAGTGTGCACTACCATGCTGGTCCATTAAATTTATTTTTAAGAGGATATAATTTTCAAGGGCATTTTCATGGTCCAACCATTTGTTGGGCACCTGTACTGTCAGGCACTGTACTGCAGGTAGCATGATGGGAAAGCTGACATCCTCTCTGAAATAGCCTGGTCTAGTCATTGTTGGATAAAAGCATGTGGGGGCCCCTCCTGTGCTGCCCCACCCCCATGCCACAGTCTCTGACATAAAATTACTAGAGGTGAGTGGTTCCCAAATTAGGCAAGTCCTTGTGACTCATGGCCTCTTTCACCTTTCGGGGATTTGTTCTTCCTCCTCTCTTGTCTTGTCTCAGAGAAACGTTTATCCCCCCATCCCAAACCATGCTGACCATTCTAGTTTGTCTCCATGTGTCTATAAACAGAAATTATAGCACTACGACTATGGTGAGGAAGACTCAGACCTCCAGATGCCTACCGGCTTGCAGCTACAAGTAATGATGTAGGCAATCTGGTTTTCTGCTATGCAGGAAGCAGGATACCTGCTCCTTTGTTGTTTAGCATTTTGGGGTTCCTGAGGGCTCACAGGTGTGCCTTCCAACACACCCCAGGAGGTGCCTATTTCTATGAAGAGACTAAAAGGTACAACAGCTCCAACTGGACCACTCCGAAGGCTGGAAATGTGTCCCACTTCTCATGATCAGCTCCTGCCGGGCTTCTTAGCAGGAACACCAGCATCCAGGGATGTCCCCCTAGGGCCATGCAGCGGGGGCCAAGATATGAGTGCTGCCATCCGTGGGTCTCTTGGAACAGAGCAGAAGTGATGGAGACAAGATTTCAGGTCACCTAACAAGTCTGTGCTACTTTGATTTTTTTCAGGCCTACACTGGGATTCAGGCACTCAACCAGGCTTAACATTTTGGTGAACATAGTTTCTTCAGTTACTCACAAAGGTGGCATGTCCTAAAGTCCCACGAGACATGCATTCAGCCGTCAAGTGGATTTAAAAAAAAAAAGGAGTATCTCTACACTTCACTGAACCAAATGATAAATAGGGGAATTTCAAAAAAGTAGGAATACAGAATAGCAAGATTTTAAAATGCTCAGTAGGTAAAATACAAATTAAGAAAAACAGATTAATCTCTACGAGACAGTTACCCTAACCCACCCCACACATGCCGTCATTCCTACCATTGATCACTCACAACTTTGATTACAGTTAACAGTTTGTCTCCTGAGACAGTGCATGTTTCTAGAAGGTAGGGCTGTGTCTTATTGTTTTACCCCACCAGCACCACCATAGATCCATGAAGTGCACTCAATAAATGTTTGAATAGAATTCAATTTACATTACTAAAAGGGTTTTTGCTTTGAGCTTGTTTATTTTAGCTAGGGGATCCGCTGCATTGCTAGTCCCAGAATAACTGAATCATTGTCTGGGAAGTCAACATTGCTTGAGGTGAAGTAAGACCTAATAACCAGCAGGAAATTATAACTAATGCGATTTGGGAAGAGTGGAGGGTCACGTGTTTCTTATGAGTTTCAGTTTTCAATGAGTTTAGTGTAAGTGTACCCGAACAAAAGTTTTTTACTTGATCTTTATATATGCAGTGCTGGGGACGGAGCTCAGCTAAGCACACGCTGTCCCTCTGAGTTACACCCTAGCCTCACACTTGCTTTTTAATTCATTCATCCAATGGCGTTTGCTCTCTAAAGTATTTTATGTGGATAATGAAATACACAAACTTATGCTTGAAACACCATTCCTGTCTTATTAATGTAACTTCTGAAACTGGCACATAGGTTCTGGAAAAGTATTTTTCATACCAACTAAACTGGTGATGAAAAGCATCTAAAATTTTGAAGACTGAATGGTTTTTGAGATTGTGGCAGAAGAATCTCTTGGAGGAAAAAAAACAAAGCAAAACTTTATCCTGGCCTCATGTACAGTTTCTTTCACAAATGCAAAATGTAAAGGGGATACGCATAAGTTACTGTGTGAATGTATTTTAGCTAAATTAATTTTACATATAATATCTAAGGCAATTTTGTCATGGAAGTAGAAAGCATTATCATTGTTATCCTTCTGTGTTTGTCAGCTTTCTGTGACTATAGCAAAGTACTTGATGTAATCAACTTAAAAAGGTTTCCTTTGGCTCAGTGTTTCAAATGTTTCAGTCTATGGCCAGTTTGCCTCCCTCACTGCTTTTGGTCGTGAGATGATACAGCTCATCATGGCAGAAAGTGCATGGTAGAGTGAGCTTCTCACTTCATGGTACCTAGAAAGCAAAAGGGAGAGGTAGAGAAGCAGCCAAGTCCTAATATCCCTGTTGAGGGAATGTCCCCAATGACTTAACTTCCTCCCTCTAGGCCCCACCTATTAAAGGTTCCAAAACTTGCCAATAGCATCATGAGCTAAGGCCGAGCCTTGAACATACCAGGGGACATTTATCCACACAGAGCACCTTCCCTGTTTACAAACAGAAACTCTTGAATGCAGAAGGGTTGTGTTGGCATGATTTACTCTGCTCACATGGCTACCCAGGGGCAAAGCCAGTACCTGAATCTTATCTTCCCGATGCAACAGTAGAATCCCTGAACTTGGAGTTTCTGTGAGCCTGCAAGGGCTTTATCAGGCATGCTTAAGTAAAAAAGGATTTCATGACAACTCAGTATAAAATTAAGCCTTTGAAACATACATAGTAAGCTGCAACACGACCCTCTGGGGGCTGGGAAGACTAGCTTTGGTTCTCCAGAGCCAGATTCCTATGCCCTGCTAGCAAACTGGCTTCGTGGATGACTTGGTCATGCTAGAACCAACTACATCACTGGTGACACTTTTGACCTTTAATGGCAATGGGGGGTTTATTGGATTTGTCCTGTCCAAAATCCTCTCTTCTTTCCTGGATAGACCAGAGGCGCCGTAAAATAGGCTTCACCCTTAGGTGTTTCATTCAATGTTCTTTTCATGTTTCAGATTCTGGATAATTCTTAGCTTCTGCTCCTCAATCAGTGACCTTTGATCATGTTTTCCAGGGCTAGGGGGTCAAATGCATGCTTAGTTGGCATCCCATCCATGTCTTGACCAGTGTACCCCCAGGGAGATGGCAGAGAGTGGGGAAGTATTAGGCATACGATGCAAGGGCTGGGGGTCCTCAGGCTCCATCTTCCAGCTGCCTGCCCATTTGGATGGAGAAGAGGAGGATGGCATTGGAATGGGCAAGGATAGGCAGTTTGTCCCATCCGTCTGCCTGCTCTGCCCCCACCTTGTACTGCCTTCAGCCCCACCCCCAGGTCCCTGAGGACAGCATGAGGCATGGCCACATGGGTGGGCTCACCTGCTCTTTCAGTGGCTTAAATGAGCATACTTCGGGGGATGCCTGCAGAGGGACAGGGCTCTGGGCTCCTTCTAACCAGCCCTGGGGGTGGCTGAGCCCTGTCCCCTCCTAGCAGGATCCCTCCCTCTGGCAAGGGCCTCAGAGGACTCACTGTACTGAATTCTCCTCCTTCCATCAAGGAGACAGAATGTGCTCAGCAGTCACCCTGAATAGCAGACGCCTGGTTTCAGATCTCCTCCCTGTCAGTCATTGAATGGGCTCTCTGTGACAACCAGATCCAGCTTGGGTGAATTCGGCCCAAATGAGCCAGGTGCCTGCCAGGCCTGTACCCCAGGCTCCCAGAACCTGAGCCTTTACAGCAACATCTGGCATGGTCAGGGACAGGAGACACCTCTGGGAACCTCGGCCAGCTGACACATAGCTTTATTTTCTCAAACACGCTGTTCAATTAACAGTTCCGCAGCGTCAGATCGGCTTTGGAATCCCTGTCCACAATGGCCTTGGCCATCTGTTCCCAGCAAGTGCTGCCCACAAGGGCAGTGTCCATCTCCCTCCTGCAACGACCAACTTCACTACGAGTTTGCTAGAGGAAGCCAGTCATCTAATTCTTCAGGTGGACACGATGAACATACTCCAGGGTGAGCCCCATGCCCTTGTGTGCAGGTGGGGCTTGTGATGTGCTTGGAACTGGTGGACTACGCACATGGCGATAGACGCCACCTCCTTGATCAAGCGTGTCACATGGTAATGGTGGAGGGACTTTGCAGATGTCATGAAAGTCCCTGATTGGTGGATTCTGAGTTGATCCAAGGGAGATGTTCCTTGGTGGACCTCCCTGAATCAGATGAATGACTTTCAAAGAGAGGTGGAGCCCTTCCTGAGGTGAGATTCTGTCTCAGTTGATGGCTTTAAGTTCTACAGCCAGAAGGAATCGGATTCTGCCAGGAACCCACATGATCCTGGAAGAAGATTTTTCCCCATTTGAGCTGGCAGATGAGAACACAGCCTGGCCAACCCATTCACTACAGCCCAGGAGACCTAGAGCAAAAACCCAGTCATACTGTGCCCAGACTGCTGACCCACCAAAAAAGAAAGAGGAAGAGTCTGGAGTCCCATAATCCCTTTTGGGTGTCCATCCTCAATGCCTTAGGACCTCCCACAAGGCACCTCCTCCTAAAAGACCTCCCACTAGCACCACCCTGGGGACCAAACCTTGAACACGGACTTTAGGAGGACATTCAACAAACAAAGGAGTGCTCGTGGCTATGTTAATGGAATCCACCACGAGTGGCTTCTGGCAAATGGTCTTCCCTCACTGTGTTGGACATCTACACTCCTATCCTGTCCCTTATTTTCTGCCTTTTCCATTTGTCTCTCAAAGTCTTATCAACTTTTTTTCCTTGGAAAAGCCCTGGCTTCTGGCCATTATTGCCAAACCCATCTCAACGGCCATTCCCATGCTAGGACAGCTTTAAAAAACCTAGAATAATGACGCTGAGCCAGGACTAAGACACTAATGTGATTTTTAACATGTGAGCTATCTGGTGACCCAAACAGAGCAAACAGAGCAGCTCAGCAACATAAATTATGGCATTTGTGAATGCTTTTCATTTTTAAATTTGAGAGTGTGCTCGCGCGCGTGTGTGTGTGTGAGAGAGAAATTCAAGGTGATTCTCCAATCTTGATATTTCATTCAGGTTTTCAACCAGAGAAATAGAACCAGTGGAAGATACATGTTAAGAGATTTATTGCAAGGAATTAGCGTATGCTGTTGGGGTGGGAGACCAGCTAGGTGAGCCTTAAACTTGTAGGGCAGATAGGAGGGAAGCGCAGATTGGAACTTTCTTGGATGCCAGCTGTCCCCAGAAAGAACTTATTCAGGGAAACCTCAGTCCTCCTGTACCCTCCATAATGGGGTATCCAGCTTACCCCATTATGTGTCATATTGTCACATTATCGTATCAGAGCCAATTACACCTGCAAGAACCTTCACAGCAACACCTATATTTGTGTTTGTGGTGGGTTGAATTTGTGTCTCCTGAGAAAGACAAGGACAAGTCCTAACTCCTGGGACCTGTGGATAGGACTGGATTCGGAAAGAGAGGTTTTATAGATGTGGTCAAGTTAAAAAGGGGTCATGCTGGATAAGAGTGGATCCTGCATCCTGTAACTGGTGTGCTTACAAGAGAAAGTAGGGGAAGATTTAGATAGATAGAGAGAGAGAGATAGGATGAATGGATAGATAATAGGTAGGTAGGTAGCTAGAAAGACAGACAGATAGATGACTAATAGACAGATTGACCTGGATGGATAGATAATAGATAGATAGATAGATAGATAGATAGATAGATAGATAGATAGATAGATAGATAATCAATGGACAGATTGAGCTGGATGGATAGATGATAGATAGAGCAGGATGGATAGAAGACAGATGACAGATGATAGATGAGAGATGATTGATGGGTGGGTGGGTGGATGGATGGATAGATAGATAGATAAAGGCCACGTGAGGACAGCTGCAGAAGACTGGGGTGATACAACCAGAACCCAGTGAACGCTGAGGATTGTTCCTCCCATCAGACTCAGGAAGAGACAGGGAAGCCTCCTGCGGAGGAAGCATGGTGTGGCCAGCACCTTGGTTTTGAACTTCCGGCTTCAGAACCTTGAGAGCCTTAACTTGTGTTGTGTGGTTCTTCATTTGGGCCACTCTAGGAAACAGTGTTTGACTGGTTCACTGGGGACTAAGGGCCAGGCCAGTGCACTCAAGGAGAGACCCTGACACCCACTGTGCTTGTCTTCCCCCCATCCCATGCTCTCTCACCTCTGCTGAGCTTATGACTAAAACCAATGCGTAATCACACTGACATGTCAGCCTGTGACAGACAGTGATGGGGGGGCACCCACCTGAGTAGAGACTTCAATGGCTACAGTCATGGGGGAGGAAGGTTCCCAGGGGGAAGCAGAGGGAGCAAGAGGGAGCTCAAGCTCTTGGGAACCCCAGGTGTCAGCCAAAGAGGGGGTGGGCAGAAACCAAGGAAGCACAGGGGGGACCCTACCACTTACTAAGTTTAACTTGTCTTTAAATATAAAGAGAATGTGTGTATGTATATAGCCTCTGGATTTTTTATACAAAATTACCCTATCCTAGCATAAGATCCACTCTCCTTCTCTGTCTCCAAACTACTTTTATCAAGTTGTTTTGATTTCTTAAAGAGCAATTGCAGTCTGGAGCAGTGGTGCATATCTGGAATCTTAGAGATTCAGGAGGCTGAGGCAGGAGGATTGCAAGTTGGAGTCCAGCCTCACCAACTTAGCAAGACACTGTCTCAAAAGAAAAAAGAAAAAAAGGGCTGGGGATGTAGCTCAGTGGTGCAACTGTCCTAGGTTCAATCCCCAGTTGTGGAAAAAAAAATTTCATACGTGTATGTATCTAAAAAGGTCTTCTATTTTCAAATAATTGTCTTTCAAAGCAATGGAAATGAAATATTCTCCTATTTTTCATTTTGCTATGCTGAGGATCTCACCAGGGTTCACCAGGGCTTCGAGCATGCTAAGCACATGTCTTACCACTGAGCTACCTCCCCAGCCCTTTTTAAAATTTTATCTTGAGGCAAGGTCTAAGTTACCAAGGTTGGACTTGAACTTGGCATCCTCCTGCCTCAGTCTCCCAAGTCGCTAGGATTATAAGTGAGAACCATTCATGCCCAACAAATATTACTCTCTCTTAAAAATAGAATCACATATTTCATGCTAATGTTTATATCTGTGCCCTTTTTATAAAAATACAGAAAACTGGGGAAGATGCAACCACTGTTTCTTAGTCTTTGCTGACACGTGAAACGTGCCATTTTAAATCGTCACCATTTTTTTTTTTTTTGGTACCAGGGATTGAACTCAGGGGCACTGGACCACTGAGCCACATCCCCAGCCCTATTTTGTGTTTTATGTAGAGACAGGGTCTCACTGAGTTGCTTAGCGCCTCGCCATTGCTGAGGCTGGCTTTGAACTCGCGATTCTCCTGTCTCAGCCTCCCTAAGTGCTGGGATTACAGGCTTGCGCCACTGCGCCCGGCTTTAAATCATCACCGTTTTTGGAAAAATTTTAATATTAAAAATTCAAGCCAGCTTGGAATTTTCTAGTCATATGGTAGAGTTCTTTTAGTTCTCCAAGAGGGCCTAGGTGAAGGGAGGCCACTCTTTCTGTAGCAGGCTATTTCCCATTTAAGGAAGTGTTCTCCACTTCTCAGTCCAACCACAGCTGAGCCTTTTGTTTCTGGTGTCCCTGTTTGACATTGTCCCAGGTCTGTCAGAGTGCAATGGGACAACTGTGTGCAACCACAAGGGGTTGTGGGTGAGGCGAGTTTTATTTTATTTTATTTTATTTTATTTTATTTTATTTTTTTTTTTTTTTTTGGTACTGGGGATTGAACTCAGGGGCACTCGACCACTGAGCCACATCCCCAGCCCTATTTTGTGTTTTATGTAGAGACAGGGTCTCACTGAGTTGCTTAGCGCCTCGCCGTTGCTGAGGCTGGCTTTGAACTCGCGATCCTCCTGCCTCAGCCTCCCTGAGTGCTGGGATTACAGGCTTGAG